>CAUYLG010006674.1:0-84706 GCA_963573385.1 Cacajao melanocephalus | reverse complement strand
CTTCCCTTATTCCTTCCTGTCTCTGTTGTTAAGTACAATTATCGGCATAAAAGAGGTTTTTAATACCTATTCCTAGATTGTATTCCAGCCTGGGCAATAGAGCAAGAATTCTGTTCTCTCTCCCCCTTTTTTCTTTCTTCTTTCTTTCTCTAAAAAAAAAAAAAAAGTTTGAGTAACATCTGTGAATAACCTAGCTTAAATGTCAAATGAAGTCTAGTTAGGTAGTTCCTAAATTTTTATTATTATATCAAGTGATTCAATAAAGTATTTTCATATTAGGCTCTTTGTACATATATGAGAGTTTCTCTAGGTTAGACACTTAGAAATGAAATTTAAAGGTCACAGAGTATATGAATTTTAACTTTCTAGTATAATTAAATTCTTTCCAAGATGATGTAACCAACAAACACTCAAATAATCAATGAAGCCTCATTGTCTCAAGCAGTCGGTGAAGAAAGGTTAGGGGAATTACAGTTATTTATTCAGTTCTAAAAAGAGCGAAATAAGCACATGTTAGTTCCAGAGACAGGCAGGTAGGATATTTGCTTACTTATCTTTCACCATGATCCAAGAACATGGCAATACCCACAGCCACGTTAGAATATGAGAAAGAATTAGAATGCATGGGAATGTAAATTAAGCTATCAAAGCAATCCCATACCTTTCCAATCAAGGATTCAGATTGGAATTAACTCAAATGGGAATAAAGAGATATTTTAGGCTTTTCAAATATTATTAGCAGTCACCTCTGTGACACTTAGTCTATGCAAGGCTTGTACTATGAAAATTAGGAACACTTAAACAAGATCTTGTAATGTGAGTGCTATTATTCTTCTCATTTTACAAATGAGAAAATTGAGGTATAGGTATGTTAAGGACTTTCTCAAAGTCATAGAGTTACTAAACCTTGACACTGAGATTTGAGTGTTTGCAAGCAAACTAGAGAATCCTTGGTATAAAATCATCGTGTGATACTGCCTTTTAGGACCAAAAACTTATTAATTACCAGACTGAAATGGTTTTCATAACCAAATGTGGTCAGATAATTAAAATTTTCAGGGACTGAGAAAGAATGAGCTTGAAGTTTTATTGATATAGAAAGAGGGGCTGGGCGCAGTGGCTCTCACCTGTAATCCCAGCACTATGAGAGGCCGAGGCGGGCAGATCACCTGAGGTCAGGAGTTCAAGACCAGCCTGACCAACGTGGTAAAACTCTGTCTCTACTAAAAATATAGAAAATTCATCAAGTGTGGAGGTGGGGGCCTGTAATCCTAGCTACCTGGGAAGCTGAGGCAGGAGAATTGTTTGAACTCAGGAGGCAGAGCTTACAGTGAGTTGAGATTGTGCCATTGCACTCCAGCCTTGGCAACAAAAGTGAAACTCTGTCACAAAAAAACAAAAGAAAGAGGGGGATATATATATATATATATATTCATAACATCCTACTTTAGTCTGCATTTTCTTTACAACAGGTTAGACACTTATTTTAGTCTACTCAAGATCCCTTGGCTTGAAATTAATTTAAAGTACCTGAACCAAAATGTTTCTTCCCAGGAGTGATGCCAGTCTGGACATACTAGAGAAATGTTAGTAGGTAGTGATGCTGAAGTGGAGGCACACACAATTAGGATAGCTTTGTCTTTATCAAAGCTACTTCAATCAGATGTCTGCAGGAAGAAATCTCTAAGGAAATCGTAAGAAAGCACCCTAAGAGAATCAATTAGAACATGCCTCAAACCCTTAAACTGCTAATTACAAATCAAAACAATATTAGTCAAGTATTTATTTCTCAATCTTCCCTCTCCTACCTAGATCCCTACAGGAACTAGAGTTGGTACAGATGGGGGGTAAGTAGAGGTAAAAACATAAAGAGGAAAATGTAAAAAAGAAGACAGTTGTGCTCTCTTCTTTTACTGCAAGCTGTGTATCCTGAAGCATTTCCAAGTTGGGAGATAATAAATTGTTTTTATAAATAAAGTTTGAAATATTTGTTATTAGAATAAGGTGGATATTTAAAACAGCAGTGTAGGAGCTATTATGTTATTTGAAAGAGACTAAAAAATTATGAGACCCACTTAAATTTTTATCTAAAGAACCATAAACTAGCTGCATTGAATGAGTTTGAATGAACATTGGGGTGAAAATAGAAGTGTTTTCTATTTGCACCCTATAGATTTGCATTCTTTCAATATTATACAGGTGCTCCTTTACTTATTATGGGGTTACATCTTGGTTACTCAATCATAAGGTGAACACATAAGCCAAAATTCATTTAATACAACTAACCTATCTAACATCACACTTAGCCTAGCTTACTGTAAAAATGCGTAGAACACTTACATTAGCATACAGTTGGGCAAAATAATCCAACATAAATTCTGTTTTATAATAAAGTATTGAAAAAAGTAAAGTGTAAAATTCAAAATTTAATTTTCGTTGAATATGTACTTCTTTGATAGTACCGCAGAGTTAAAAAATCAGAAGTAAAACAGTAATTCTGAACTGTATGTACATTGAAATAAGTTATACATTATATAATCATTAATTAGAATAAATAAATGGTATGTCTGTGATATATATGAAACAAAATATGTATGAATAATCTTATTTCTAGAAAAAATATGCAGTAATTGAAGCTTGATTAATTTTTATAGAAAGTAGAAAGAATAAAGATGTTTCTAATCTCAGTGTAGGAATATGAATATTAATCATAAAACAGAAAGGAATACCTAATTCATCTAAATTCTAATAAAGCATAAAATTAAATGTTATATATAAATATATCATAAAAGTCAAAACCAAAATTGAAATATTTCAAAATTTTTACAAAATAAATATGATGACACAAGTTATGTGTCAAAACATGGAATAAAGCAATGTTTTTATAAATTAATTTTCTAGATAAGCCTATATTAAATAAGTATATAAAGAATTATAAATGCCAATTTAGTAAAAGTATAACAAACTGGAGACAAAAAAATAAAGAAGTAATAAGTAAAAGTGAAATAAAAAATTAATATATTAATAAAATGTGAAATAAAGTACAAGATTATAGATTATTTGTAACATCACAAGAGAATAAGAGGGATTAATCTAATAGTTAAAGGAAGTAGATCTATTAATAGCAATATGTATTGTCTTATTGTATGTTACTTATGGAGACATATCAATAGAATTTAATATAATTTAATAAAAGTAGACAGAATTTAGGATTTTTTTTGCTTCTAGAAAAGGGCTATATATATGAAACACTTATGACATTTTGTTATCCAAAACTAAAGAAGGCATAATTCAACATCAGTTTCATCAGAGTAGTGCTATATGAATATGTTGGTTAATTCAAACACATGCATCCTCATAAAATATGGAACTCTGACTTCAAAGTGGTAGATGCAGAAGGCAAATGAGGGAAGGTCTCCAGAGAATCTCTGACTCGCCCCAGAAGGGTTTACAACAGATGCTTTAGTGCAGATGAATGAATCTGCTCAGGGCCTTATCTGGGTGTGCCCACATTGAACTGGGTGGCCTCCCTGTGCACCGGGAAAGTGGGGTGGAGCCACGGGGAATTTGCACATTGTGCAGTGGGGACGAGCCTGGCCTCTTAGGCTCGTGTGTGGTGACCTGCTATTCAATCTGTGAGATGGGAGACTGTTAGCAGGACTTCTTTTTTGTTGCCAAGAGCTTTCTTTTAATAACTTCAGCTCTCCTCACCTTTCAACATGTCGAGATGCCTAATTTTTTCCTGGTCTCAGGACAAGAACAAGGGTTTTAGCTGAGTTAAGGAGCAAAAATCCTCCATCAAAAGACCAACTAAATTAAATAGAACAGTTGTCTGCCACTGAAATATAAGCTGACAATTTCTACAAAACACAGATCATGCAAAAGCAGCACAAAGCTCTCATATGTGAATTTTGATTAGAAATAACAGTTAATATTAAAATTATCATATCATAAAATTAAGGTATAAGGTAGATGTTTTGGCAATACATATGTAAAGATATATAAGATATGTTATCTATGATGCACAGATATATGTGTTCATATATGTTCACATGTAATAAACTTTTTTGATGTATGCAAGAAAGGGAAAATCGAGGGGAGGGGCCAAGATGGCTAAATAGGAACAGCTCTGGTCCGCAGTTCCCAGGGAGACCAAGGCAGAAAGCTAGAGATTTCTGCATTTCCAACTGAGGTACCCAGTTCATCTCAAGGGTACTGGTTATGCAGTGGGTCTAACCCATGGTGGGTGAGCAGAATCAGAGTGGGGCATCACTTCACCCAGGATGTGCAAGGCGCTGGGGACCTCCCTCCCTGAGCCAAGGTAAGCCATGGGGGACTGTGCTACCTAGCTGGGTTACTATGCTCTTCCCATAGTTTTTGTAATCTTCAGATCAGGATATTTCCTCTTGTGCCTATACCACCAGAGCCCTGAGTTTCAAGGACAAAACTGGGTGACTGTTTGGGCAGAAAATGAGCTAGCTGCAGGAATATTTTTTTTTTTTGTATCCCAGTGGTGCCTGGAACCCAGCGAGACAGAACCGTTAACTCCCCTGGAAAAGGAACTAAAGCGAGCGAGCCAAGTGGTCTCACTCAGTGGGTCCCACTCACGTGGAGCCCAACAAGCTATGAACCATTGGCTAAAAATTCTTGCTGCCAGCACAGCTGTCTGAAGATGACCTGGGAAAATCCAGCTTGGTGGGGGAAGGGGTGTCTGCCATTACAGAGACGTTAGTAGGTGGTTTTCCCCTGACAGTGCTAAGGAGGCTGGGAGGTCTGGGCTGAGGGTGGCTAAACAGCTGTGGCCAGACTGCTTTTCTAGACTCCTCCTCACTGAGCAGGGCATCTCTGAAGGAAGGATAACAACTCCAGTAAGGGGATTGCAGACAAAACCCCCATCTCCCTGGGACAAAGCACCTAGGGAAAGGGGTGGCTGTGCATGCAGCTTTAGTGGATTTACTCTTTCCTGTATGCTGGCTCTGAAGAGAGCAGCTGATCCTGACAAGAGGAATTCTCCCAGCACAGCCCACCAGCTCTGCTAAGGGACAGACTGCTTTCTCAAGTGGGTCCATGTGCTGTGTGCCTCCTCACCCTGTGTCTCCTGACTGGAGAAACCTCCTAATGGGGGTTGACAGACACCTCATACAGGAGAGCTCTGCTGGCATTAGGCCAGTGCCCCTCTGGGATGAAGCTTCCAGAGGAAGGAGCAGGCAGCAATCTTTGCTGTTCCACAGTCTCCACTGGTGATAGGTCTGGAGTGGACCTCTAGCAAACTGCAGCAGACCTGCAGAAGAGGGGCCAGACTGTTAGAAGAAAAACTAACAAACAGAAAGCAATAATATCAACATCGACATAAAGGACCCCCATGCAAAAACCCCATCCAAAGGTCATCAGCCTGTAAGATCAAAGGTAGATAAATCCACAAAGATAAGGAAAAACCAGCACAAAAAGGCTGAAAATTCCAAAACCAGAATGCCTCTTCTTCTCCAAAAGGATCACAATTCCTCTCCAGCAAGAGCACAAAACTGGATGGAGAATAGGATTGACAAATTGACGGAAGTAGGCTTCAGAAGGTGGGTAATAACAAATTCCTCTGAGCTAAAGGAGCATGTTCTAACCCAATGCAAGGAAGTTAAACCTTGATAAAAGGTTCCAGGAACTGCTAACTAGAATAAACAGTTTAGAAAAGAGCATAAATGACCTTACGGAGCTGAAAAACAAAGCAAGAGGTCTTCGTGAATCATACACAAGTATGACTGATCAAATGGAAGAAAGGATACCAGAGATTGAAGTCAACTTACTGAAATAAAGTGTGAAGACAAGATTAAAGAAAAAAAATAAAAAGGAATGAACAAAGGCTCAAAGAAATATGGGACTATGTGAAAAGATTAAACCTACAATTGATTGGTGTACTTGAAAGTGATGGGGAGAATGGAACCAACTTGGAAAACACACTTCAGGATACTATCCAGGAGAACTTGTACAACCTAGCAAGAGCAACATGCAAATTCAGGAAATACGGAGAACACTGTTAAGATACTCCTAGGGAAGAGCAACCCCAAGACACATAATTGTCCAATTCTCCAAGGAGGAAATGAAGGAAAAAATGTTAAGGGCAACAAGAGAGAAAGGTCAAGTTACCTACAAAGAGAAGCTCATCAGACTAACAGAGGATATCTCTGCAGAAACCCTATGAGTCAGAAGAGAGTGGGGGCCAATATTCAACATTTTTATAGAAAATAATTTTCAACCCAGAATTTCATATCCAGCCAAAACTAAGCTTTATAAGTGAAGAAGAAACAAAATCCTTTCCAGATAAGCAAATGCTGCAGCATTTTGTCACCACCAGGCCTGTCTTACCATGGTTCCTGAAGGAAGCACTAAATATGGAAAGGAAAAACTGGTATCAGCCACTGCAAAAACACACCAAAATATAAAGACTGATGACTCTATGAAGAAACTGTATCAACTAATGTCCAAAATAACAAGGTAGTATCATGATGACATGATCAAATTTATACTTAACAATATGAACCTTAAATGTAAATAGCTAAATGCCCCAATTAAAAGACACCAACTGGCAAATCGTATAAAGAGTCAAGACCCATTGGTGTACTATATTCAGGAGACCCATCTCACGTGCAAAGACACACATAGGCTCAAAATAAATGGATGGAATATTTATCAAGCAAATGGAAAACAAAAATAAAAGGGTTGCAATCCTAGTCGCTGATAAAACAGACTTCAAACCAACAAAGATCAAAAGTGCAATAAAGGGCATTAAATAATGGTAAAGAGGTCAATGCAACAAGAAGAGCTAACTATCTTAAATACATATGCACCCAATACAGGAGCACCCAGACTCATAAAACAAGTTCTTAGAGACCTTCAAAGAGACTTAGACTCCCACACAATAATAGTGGGAGACTAAAACTCCACTGCCAATATTAGATCAATAAGACAAAAAATTAACAAGAATATTTAGGACTTGAACTCAGGTCTGGACCAAGTGAACCTAATAGACATCTACAGAGCTCTCCACCCTAAATCAACAGAATATACATTCTTTTCAGTGCCACATGGTAATTATTCTAAAATTGACCACATATTTGGAAATAAAATACTCCTTAGCAAATGCAAAATATGGGAAATCATAACAAACAGTCTCTCAGACTACAGTACAATCAAATTAGAACTCAGGAATTAAGAAACTCACTCAAAACACCACACAACTACATGGAAATTGAACAGCCTACTCTTGAATGAATCCTTGGTAAATAATGAAATTAAGGCAGAAAGAAAGAAGTTCTTTTAAACTAATGAGAACAAAGAAACAATGTACAAGAATCTCTGGGACTCAGCAAAAGCAGTGTGTAGAGGGAAAGTTATTGCACTAAATACCCACAACAGAAAGCTGGAAAGATCTAAAATCGACACCCTAGTATCACAATGGAAAGACTAGAGAAGCAAGAATAAACATATTAAAAAACTAGCAGAAGATAAGAAATAACTAAGATCAGACCAGAACTAAAGGAGGCAGAGATGAGAAACCTTTCAAAAAAATCAATAAAGACAGGATCTGGTTTTTAAAAAAGATTTACAAAATAGATGGACCACTAGCTAGACTAATAAGAAGAAAAGAGAGAAGAATCAAATAGACACAATAAAAAATGATAAAGGGGATATCACCACTGATCCCACGGAAATAAAACTACCATCAGAAAATACTATAAACCCTTCTACACAAATAGACTAGAAAGTCTAGAAAAAGTGGATAAATTCCTGGACACATATACCCTCCCAAGACTAAACCAGGAAGAAGTCAGATCCTTCAATAGACTAATACTGAGTTCTTAAATTAAGCCAGTAATTAATAGCCTACCAACAACAACAAAAAATCCCAGACACAGACAGATTCACAGCCGAATTTTACCAGAGGTACAAAAAGGACCTTGTACCATTCTCTCTGAAACTACTCCAAACAATACAAAAAGAGGGACTCCTCCCTGACTCATTTATGAGGCCAGCAGCATCCTGATACCAAAACCTGGCAAAGACACAACAAAAAAAGAAAATTTCAGGCCAGCATCCCTGATGAACATTGACATGAAAATCCTCAATAAAATGCTGACAAGCCGAATCCAGCAGCATATCAAAAAGCTTATCCACCATGATCAGGTTGGCTATATTCTTGGGATGCCAGGCTGGTTCAACACATGCAAATCAATAAAAGTAATCTATCACATAAACAGAACCAGTGACAAAAACCAAATGATTATTTCGATAGATACAGAAAAGGCCTTTGATAAAATTCAACATCTCTTCATGCTGAAAACACTCAGTAAAATAGGTGTTGATGAAACCTATCACAAAATAGTAAGAGCTATTCATGGCAAACCCATAGCCAATATCATACTGAATGTGCAAAAGCTGGAATCATTCCTATTGAAAACTGGCAGGAGACAAAGAGGCACTCTCTCACCACTCAAATTCAATATAATATTGGAAGTTCTGTTAAGGGCAATTAGACAAGAGAAAGAAATAAAGGGTGTGAAATAGGAAAAGAGGAAGTCAAATTGTCTGCAGACTATGTGATTGTATATTTAGAAAACCCCATCATCTCATTACAAGAACTCCTTAAGCTGATAAGCAACTTCAGCAAAGTGTCAGGATACAAAATCAATGTGCAAAAATCACAAGTATTCCTATACCCCAACAATAGACAGAGAGTGAAATCAGGAGTGAATTCCCATTCACAATTGCTACAAACAGAATAAAATATCCAGGAATACAACTTACAAAGGACATAAATAACCTCTTCAAAGAGAACTCCAAACCACTACTCAAGGAAATAAGAGAGGACACAAACAAATGGAAAAATATTTCATGCTCATGAATGGGAAGAATCAATATCATGAAAATGGCCATGGAGCCTGAAGTAATTCATTGACTCAATGTTATTTCCTTTAAACTACCAGTGACTTTCTTTGCATAATTAGAAAAAACTACTATAAATTTAATATGGAACCAAAAATAGAGTCATACAGCCAAGACAGTCCTAAGCAAAAAGAACAAAGCTGGAGACATCACACTACCTGACTTCACACTATACTACAAGGCTACAGTAACCAAAACAGCATGGTACTGGTACCAAAACAGATATATAGAACAATGGAAGAGAATAAAGGCCTTTGAAATAAACCACAAATCTACAACCCTCTGATCTTTGACAAACCTGACAAAAACAAGCAATGAGAAAAGGACTCCCTGTTTAAGATGCTGGAAAAACTGGCTAGCCATAAGCAGAAAACAGAAGCTGGACCCCTTCCATATACTTTATGCAAAAATTAACTCAAGACTTAAATTGGATTAAAGACTTAAATGTAAAACCTAAAACCATAAAAACCCTAAAGGAATACCCAGGCAATAAAATTCCGGATATAGGTATGGGCAAAGACTTCATGACTAAAACACCAAAAGCAATTGCAACAAAAGTCAAAATTAACAAATAAGATCTAATTAAACTAATGAGCTTCTGTGCAGCAAAAGACTGTCACCAGAGTGAGTAGGCAACCTACAGAATGGGAAAAAATTTTTGCAAGCTACCCATCTGAAAAAGACTAATACCCAGAATCTACAAGGAACATAACAAATTTATAAGAAAAAAAAAAAAAACATTAACAACTGGGCAAAGGATATGAACAGACACTCCTCAAAACAATACATAATGTGGCCAAAAATCATGAGAGAAAGCTGATCATGATTGCTCTTAGAGAAATGCACTTCAAAACCACAATGAGATATCATGTCACTCCAGTTAGAATGGCGATTATTAAAAAGTCAGGAAACAGCAGATGCCGGTGAGGATGTGGAGAAATAGAGATGCTTTTACACCATTGGTGGGAGTGAAAATTAGTTCAACTATTGTGGAGGACAGTGTGGTGATTCCTCAAGGATCTAGAACGAGAAATACCATTTGACCCAGCAGTCCCATTGCTGGGTATATACCCAAAAGATTATAAATCATTGTAAATCATAAAGACACATACACACATCTGTTTATTACAGCATTACTTACACTAGCAAAGACTTGGAACCAACCCAAATGTCCATCAATGATAGACTGGATAAAGAAAATGTGGCAGATATACACCATGGAATACTATGCAGCCATAAAAAAGAATGAGTTCCTGTCCTTTCCAGGGACATGGATGAAGCTGGAAGCCATCATTCTCAGCAAACTTACACAGGAACAGAAAACTAAACACTGCATGTTGTCACTAATATGTGGAAGTTTGAATGAGAACACATGGATCTAGGGAAGGGAACATCACACACTGGGGCCTGTTGGGGGTGGGGGACAAGGGAAGGGAGAGCATTAGCACAGATACCTAATGCATGTGGACTTAAAACCTAGATGACAGGTTGATGGTAAACCACCATGGCACATGTATGCCTATGTAACAAACCTGTATGTTCTGCGTGTGTATCCCCAAACTTAAAGTAAAATGAAAAATAAAGAAAAAAAGATAAAGAAATAGAAAATTGAAAGTTTCATTGTATGTTCCAAAGTACTGGGGTTTTTTTCTGTTTTTTTTTCTGTTAAAATATGTCAATTTTTAAAAGTGGAAATATTTAAAATTATCAAAGAGAAGTCATAGATTGCTAAGAATGAAAAGAACAAGGAAACTGGCTGAACTGATCAAGAGGAAACTATAAATAAGTATGTTTCTTAGGTAATAGGAGTTAGATTCAAAGAGACTCTTAAATATTCTTAATGGGTTAAAGTTGGGTTTAGTGCCAACAAATGTACACATGTGGATTTTTTTTTTCTTGATTCCATTCTGGAAAAAATATGAACAATCATCACACCATCTGCTGATGCCCATCTGTTGAGGGAAAGGAGTGGACACATTGGTATGGTATTTGTTTAACAAACACTTAAAAAAAATCTAAACAGAGGAAAAAATGTTTAGGTAACTGCTACATTTAGCACAAAGAAAAGAAAACAACTGTCATCAGAATAATTTGCAAAACAGTGACCTAATTTTTAAATAATGACTGGGGAAATATTTTATATTAGTCAGAAATTAAGTCAACTTATCAATGTCAGATTTACAGAAAGCTTTTTTCAAATATTATATATATTTGAGGATGCTATAGTATGATATTCTCATCTAAACATACCATTAAAATTAATATTTTATGACAACAATATTAACTAAATTAGACATTTTTATTTTTATCCATTTATTTTGCTTTGTTTTTAATGTAATTCAAGTTCTTTCTTGTTTTTAACTGAAAGAATAAAGAATGCATGAAAGGTACAAGATAATGATAGAGAACTTTACCATCTGTTTTCACTGACTGAAAGTAACTAAATTCAGCAAATACTATCTGTGAAACTGAGAAAATTTCACCGATATTATATTTTAGCATTTGGTAGACTGCAGGTAAATTTTCTTCTTATAACTGAGAAAAGCAAAAGTAGCTTTAATTTTAGGAGAAATTAGTACTTATAATTTAATTAATAATTATGTATAGAAAATGTGTGACTTGTTACATTTTATATATTTTGATATTTTCATGACACTCTAAGCTCCTGATTTATACCTCCCTTTTTGTCAGATTTAATTTTTATGGCTGGTTCTCTTTTATTTATTTATATATTTTTAATAATAAAATAGTCCAAACTCACAGTAATTCACCTTTGACCCTCTTTTCTCTTACTCTACAAAGCTCCAGGGATATTTTCAGCCCTATTTATCTCTGTTTATAGCATCTTTGTTCTGATTACTACATAATTTTGCTGCTAAGAGAGGTCACAAAGTGTATATCTCATTGACAACTCTAACTCAAGAAACTTACTATCTACTCTTCAAAATCTACCCTCTCTTACCTATTTTGTTCTACTTCATAAAAGAGCTACATTTCTTTATTAGGATAAAGTTGTTTTCCAATTTACCTATGTATTTGCTTTGCGTGTTTTACTGTATTAGAGTTTTATTAAAAAATTAAAGTGTCAATTTAAGATGTATTAATTGAACCCACATAATTCTAAGTTTAAATAAAATATTAGAATAAAATCACAGTGTATTTTAAAAAAATGATTAACTATTTCCTATGTACTGAAAATGCCTAGTAACCCAATAGCAATGTTGGGATTGTGGTGTCTAAATACCACTTCCTACTAAAAGAGATCCGGGGTCCTAGTAGAGATGACTGATACATAAACTGAAACAGAATATTTAGAAGATGAATCTGGAGTATAATCATAAAGTAGAGCAAAAAAGTCATCAAAAGTACTGCAATCATTCACCACTTTTTTCATCATTATGCAGAAAGTTGTATTTAACACAATAAGAAAAGAAATAAAAATTATGTGGATCAAGAAGAAATAGAACTGTATTTTTTACAGATAGCATGATTGTCTATGCAGAAAATTCAAAAGAATCAAGAAAAAAACCTCCTTAACCAATATATGATTTTTGCAAGTTTGCAGAATACTAAATTAATATATAAAAATCAATCACTTCCATATATACCAGCAAATAACAATTGAAATTTGAAATTAAAAACATCATACCATTTATATTAGCACCTCTCCAAATAAAATACTTACATACAAATCTTAAAGTATATGCAGAAGATACATTTGAATAAAATTATAAAATTCTGATAAAAAATTAGAGAATTAAATAAGTTAAGACATATTCCATGTTTTTGAGTAAGAAAGCTCAACGTTGGTGAGATATCTTTTCTTGTCAAGATAATTCATAGATTCAACATAATACCAATCAAAATCCCAGCCAGTTATTTCATGAATATTGACAAACTCATATTCAAGTTTACATATAGAGGCAAAAGACTCAGAATCATCCACACATTTTAAAAAAATGAACAAATATAAAGGACTGATACTATCCAACTTTAAGAATCACTATAAAGCTACAGTAGTAAAGACAACGTGTTTTGACAAAAGAATAGCCAAATGGATCACTGTTCAGAATGAAGATTCCAGAAATAGACCCACATTAATTAAGCCAACTGATCTTTAATAAAGAAGCAAAGGTAATACATTTTACCAAATGGTGCTGTAACAACTGGAGATTTCTATGCAAAAATATGTATGTGTGTATAT
The DNA here is from genome assembly GCA_963573385.1 of Cacajao melanocephalus. NCBI lineage: Eukaryota > Metazoa > Chordata > Mammalia > Primates > Pitheciidae > Cacajao > Cacajao melanocephalus. Next base: position 71,568 of record CAUYLG010006674.1, on the reverse strand, counting down.
GCTAATTTTACAGGCTTTGCAAACACTATCTCAAATGAATCAAAAACCAACATGTAAACTCTAAAACTATAAAAATCCTGGAATAAACACAGAAACAATCCAGATGACCTTGGGTGTTTCAAACACTTCTTAGATGAAATACCTAAGGCATAATCTATGAGAGGAATAATTGCTAAGCCAGATGTGTCACTCAGGGTTTTCCAGAGAAACAGATTTAATGGTGCATGTACACACACACACAAACACACGTGTGTATATATATACATGAATATTATACACACACAAGTGAACTTCAAAAAGTTCGTTAAATATGATTAAAAGATGAAAATGAAAAGTATAAACTTTATTTCACAACCTGTTTAATCAAGTTCAAGACACTTTTATAAGTGACAATACTAGCCATTTAGTTTATTCTTAAAAAATGGAAGGTTCAGAGAATTTAGCAACATCAATACAGTCTTTTTTATATTATTAACTGAAGAAAAATGGATGCTCTTTAATGATTTTTTAAGGTTAGAAAACAACAAGTCAGATGGAGCCAAATCAGGAATCTAAGCTGGATGCCTAATGAGTTCCCATCAAAACTCTGGCAATATTTCTTTTATTTGCCGAAAGGAATGAGAAGGATCATTGTCATGGTGAAGAAAGCTTAAGCTTTGGCTAACATTTTCAAAACACTCATATTAAGCAGATATTGTCAGTCTTTGGCTCTCCAGAAAATTAACAAGAAAAATCTCTTGAGTATCCCAAAATCTATTGCCAAGACCTGTGCTCTTTTCCAGTCTACTTTTGTTTGTACTGGGCCGCTTCCACCTCATGATAGCCATTGCTTTGATTATGTTTCATTTTCAGGGTTGCATCATCGAGGTTTTTTTCACCTTCTGTGACAATTCTTCAGAGGAATGTTGTAGGATCTTGATCCCACTTGTTTAAAGGTCCGTGGAAAATTTTGCCCTTTTCTGCAGCAGATCTGGGTATAATTGTTTTGACACTCATCACATGGAAATTTTGCTGAACTTTAATTTTTTAATCAATTCTGTAGGTGGAATCAACTGAGATGTCTATGATGTTAGCCACTGTTTGGGCTGTTAATAATTAGTCCTCTTCCATGAGGGCAGCGATATGATTTGGGTGTTTATCCTTTACAAATCTCATGTTGAAATATAATCACCAATTATGAGATTGGAGATTTTATTTCAACATGAGATTTGTAGAGGACAAATTATATTGGGGCTGATGAGAGGTATTTGGATCCTTGGGGCAGGTTCTTCATGAAGTGCCCTCCCCATGGTAACAAAGATTTGTGACATCTGGTTGTTTAAAAAGGAACCTGACATCTCCTTCTCTGTTTTTCTTTCTATCACCATGTGATTGTCACTTCTCCCTTCATCTTCTACCATGAGTGCAAGTTTCCTGAGGCTCTCACCAGAAGCAGATGCCACTTCTATGCTTTCTATACACTCTACAGATCTGTAAACCAAAATAAACCTCTTTTATTTATAAATTACCCAGCCTCAGATATTTCTTCAGAGCAATGCCAGAACAGACTAACAGGCAGGAACTATTTTAATTTTTTCTCACAAATTGATGTGGATTGTCTGCCACTGTGGGCTTCATGTTAAAAATAATCTTGTTACTTCTTAAAATGAGTTATCCGTTTGTAAACTGCTGGTTTATTGTGGCATTTATTTAAATAAACATTTTCGTGAACTTTTGTCACACTATTTTTCTACTCAAGCTTCACCATACAATAGTAGCAGAATTTGTGTTTCTCTGATAGGGGTTCTTTTCAAGCTAATGTTGTATCCTTCTTAATTTCTCAAACTAGATCCTCTTCAGCATGTTACGTAAGAGGGAATTGACTCATATGATCATATAAACTGAATAGTTCCACAATATGCAGTTGGAAAACTGCAGACCCAGGAAAGCCAATAGTGTAGTTCCAGTCCATGTCCTAGTATCTAAGACTCACAAGAGCAAATGGCTCAAACACACACACACACACACACACACACACACACACACACTCCATATATGTCATTTTGTATCCATAAACCAGAGCACTTTTCTATTAAAAATAAAAAATCGTAATATGAAACATGATTTAATAAAAATTAAAGAAAAATCTAGACTTAAATTTAAAGTTGTTATAATTTGAAGAAATTAAAAATGTAGAAAAAGGATAAAAATATTGAATGTCATTTTTTAAATAGCAGCAATAAGATACATTGAATAAATCTATTATTTATGGATAAAATAAAATAATTCCATTATTCCATTCCAATAAAAGAATGGAAACAATTAGAGACTGAAGAATTATCAAATAATAAAATGAAGAAATTTTTCTGATTTGGAGCAATTTTTGTCTTCAGACAGATCCATGTCCTTGTTATATATCTAAAATGTAAAATACATACCTACACATAAATGAACCGCAATCATATCAAATTCAACATGAGCTAAAATGGAGCTAATTATCTTTATGTATAAATACTTTAACTCAGAAATGAATTATCTTAGATATCTTTGGGTCACAGAAAGCAAAAGAAAGCTCAGTGACTTATTGCAGTACTAGAAAACCTGCAGTTTTATAGATAGTAAAGAAAGTAAGAGAATACAAGTTCCTGAAAAGAAACCACAAAACCTCTCCAATTGGTAAATCATACACAGAAGCCCAGGGAAGAGGTATCTTTACACAAGATTTGCCAAGCAAACAGAATCTCTAGGCAGTCTGATTGAAGAAAGTCTCTCTCTTGTACAAAATCAGTCTACAAAGATTAAAAGAGGTTGCTTTTGTTTGTTTGTTTCAAATACACAAATCATATACAAAAAATGACAAAGCATGTGGAGAAACAAAAAAAACATGGTCCAATCAACAGAAAAAATCTCTAAAAGCCCATCTCAAAGAAGCATAGATCTATGAATTATTTGACAACGAATTCAGAATAATCAACTCAAATAAGCTCAATGTACTACAGAAGAATACAGATAGACAACTAAATCAAACCAGGAAAGCAATGAAAGAACAAATGAGAGCATCAACTAGGAGATAGAAACTATATTAAAAATAGAATCAAACAAATTCTGGCACCCAAGGATACAATAACTAAGTTGACAAATTCACTAAAAGGAATCAACAGCATGCTTCCAAGCAAAATAAAGAATTAGTAAGCTCAAAGTCAGATCATTTGAAATGATCAACTCAGAGGAACAAAATGAAAAAAGAACAAAGGAAAGTCAAAGAAGACTAAGGATTTTATGGGACACCAGCAAGAGCCTCAGGAAAAAAAAAGGGGGAGGGAATGAGGCAAAGAGCTTATTTGAAGAAGTAATGGCCAAAAATTTTCCAAATCTGAGGAAGAAAATGTGAATCTGAATGCAAGAACCTCAAAGGATTGTGACTAAACTGAAATCAAAGATGCTCACACCAAGACCTATTATAATCAAACTGTCGAACAGATATTGTAACCAAAGAATTTTGTCAGCAGTAATAGAAAAGTGACTTGTCAGGTGCAAAGGAGCTTCCGTAAGTGGAATATGTGGTAATATCCTTAAAGTACTAAAAGATCATAAAATACTTTAAAACAAGAACACTTTATCCTGTAAAGCTTTCAAAAATAAAGGAGAAATAAATTCCAAAAGTTGAGGGAGTTCATCCCCACTAGATGTGCCTTATAAGAATAGCTGAAAAGAGTGCTTCAAGTTGTAGCATCAAACAACTGTAACATGAAGGCATATAATATAATATACAGGTCTCTGGCAAAAGTAAATATGCATGAAAATACGGTTTTCTATACTCCTGCAATAATGATGCATAAAACACTTGTAATTCAAGTATACAATTTAAAAGATAAAAGCATAAGAATAACTGTAACTATAAATGTATATTAATAATTGTATATTAATAATACAAATATTAAAAAGATGTAATTTATAGCATCAATAACATAAAATAGAGGATAGATGAAAAGCAGTTTTTATATGTAAGTCAATTTATTATCAGTTTAAAATAAATAGTTATAAGATGATTTATTCAATCTTCATGGTAAGCAGAAGGAAAATACCTATAGAAATGCCTGAGAAAATGGGAAAGATCTCAAAAGATATCACTACAAAAAAATTAATGAAACACAAAATAAAGCAGCAAAAGAGGAAAAGATAGACAAAATAACCACAAGATCTAGAGAAAACAATTAAGAAATTGCAATAGTACGTTTTCCTTTAGTTACTTTTTCTAAAAAAAAGCACCAAACTCTCCATTCAAATGCAAGTTCCCACTTGCATTAGGTCCTACTTATCAATTTTGTTTGTGTCACAGTTGCTTTTGGGGACTTAGTTGTAAGTTACTTCCCAGGACCCACGTCTGGAGTGCTATTTTCTAGGTTTTCTTCTAGAATTTTTTACAGTTTTAGGTCTTACATTTAAGTCTTTAATCCATCCTGCATTAATTTTTGTTACTGGTGACAAGTAAGGGTTCAGTTTCATTCTTCTGCATAAAGCTGGCTAGTTATTCCAGCACCATTTATTAAATATGGAGTCCTTTCCCCATCAATTATTGTCAACTTTGGCAAAGATCAGATGATTGTAGGTGTATGGCTTTATATTCTGGATACTCTATCCTGTTCCATTAGTCTATGTATTCATTTTTGTACCCAGTACTATGCTGTTCCTGTTACTGTAACCTTGCAGTATGATTTGAATTCAGGTACAGTAATGCCTCCGGCTTTGTTCTTTTTGCTTCAGATTGCTTTGGTTATTTCACTTTTTTTGTGGGTTTTCATATGAATTTTAGAACTGTTTGAGATACCATCTCACACCAGTCAGAATGATTAATATAAAATGTCAAAAAAACAACAAATGTTGGTGAGGTTGCAAAGAAAAGGAAATGTGTATACACTGTTGGTGGGAATATAATTTAGTTCAGCTACTGTGGAAAGCAGTTTGGAGATTTCTCAAAGTAGTCAAAACAGAACTACTATTTAACTCAACAATCCCATTACTGGATATATACCCAAAGAAAAAGAAATTGTTCTACCGAAAAGAAAAATGAACTCAAATATTTATTGCAGAATTATTTACAACAGCAAAAACATGAAATCAACCTAGGTGTCCATCAATGGTGGACTAGATGAAGATAATATAGCACATATACACCATGGAATACTACACAGCTATTAAAAAGAATGAAATTATGTTCTTTGCAGCACCATAGATGTAGGTTGAGGTCACTATCCAAAGTGAATTAATGTAGTAACAGGAAACAAAATACCACATGTTATCCATTATAATTGGAAGCTAAACATTGAGTACACATGAACATAAAGATAGGGATAATAGACACTGGGAACTATTAGAGAGGGAGAGAAGGAAGGTGGGGTGAAGGTTAAAAAGCTACCTATCGGGTGCTATGCTCATCACCTAGGTGATGTGATCAGTTGTACACGGGACCTCAGCAACGGGCAATTTACCCATGTAAGAAACTTGCACATGTATCCCTTGAACTTAAAATAAAAGTTGAAAAGAAAAAAATAATAAGTGAAAAGAACTAAAGTCAGAAACCTATGTTTATAATTCAAGGAACTAGAAAAATAAGAATAGACTAAACCAAAGCAAGCAGAATTAAGAGGGTGATACAAATTAGGAAATAATGAAGCAAACAAAGAAGACTGAGTTTAAAAAATTAACAGAAATATAAATGTGGTTTTGAAAAGATCAACAAAATTAACATACCCTTATCTAAATAGGGAAAAAGAGAAAAAAATTAAACAACAAAAACCGTATGTGAAAGAGGAGACATTACACCAGCTCTCATAGAAAGAAAAAGGATTGTAAGAGACTCCTAGGAATAATTATATGCTAAATTTGATAACCTAGAAGAAATGAGTAAATTTATAAAAACATACAATATATCAATGCTCAGTCATGAAAAAATTGAATAAACCTAGTTAATAATGAGATTAAATCAGTAATAAAATACCTCTTATCAAATAAGAGCCAAAGACAAGGGAGCTCCACTGGAGAAGTCTACCAAATATTTGAAGATGCATTAACACCAATATTTAAAGTCCATTGTATTAGTCAGGGTTCTCTAGAGGTACAGAACTAATAGGATCTGTGTATATGTAAAAGGGAGTTTACTAAGGAGAATTGACTCACAGGATCACAAGGCCAAGACCCATGATGGGCTGACTGCAAGTTGAGGAGCAGGGAAGCCAGTAGTGGCTCAGTCCAAGACCCAAAACCTCAGAATCAGGGAAAGTCTACATTGTAGCCTTAAGTCTGTGGTGGAAGGCTTGAGAGCCCCTGCCAGACCACTGATGTAAGTGCAACAGTTCAAAAGCTAAAGAGCTTGAAGTCTGATGTTTGAGGGCAGGGATCATCAGTATGGCAGAAAGGTGAAGGTGGGAAGACTCAGCAAGTCAGCTTCTTCTACCCTTTTTTGTCTGCTTTTTGTAGCTGCTCTGGCAAATTGGATGGTGCCCAACCACACTGTGGGTGGGTATTCCTGAGAGTGAATCTTCCTCTTCCAGTCCACTTACTCAAATGTTAATCTCTTCTGGTAGATACACCCAGAAACAATATTTTGCATTATTTAATCCAAAAAATTTGATACTTAATATTAATAATCACATCCACCAAAAAATAAATAAATAAATAAGAGAGAATGCTTTAAATTCATTCTATGAGGCTAGTCTTACTTTGATACTGAAATCAGACAATGAAAGGGGACTGGAGATGGTGGACTAGAAGACACAAATAAATGGAAAGAAATCTTGCATTCAGAGGTTGGTAGATTTAATATTGTCAAATGTCCATCTCCAAAGTAAACCAGAGATGCAATACAATTCCTATCAAAATCCCAATGCATTTGTTATCAACTTTTTTTAAAATCCTAAAATTTGTATGAAACCACAAACGACCCCAAACAGCTAGCAAAAACCAAAAAAAAAAAAAAAAAAAATCTTGAGGAAAAAACAAAATTGAAGGCCTTATACTTTGTGACTTCAAAAGATATTACAAAGCTACAGTTACCAAATAATTTGATACTGACATAAAGAGAGGCAAATAGACCAATGCCATACAGAACAGAGAGCCCCAAAATAAACTCTTGTGTATATGGTCAAATGATCTTCAACAAAAATGCCAATATTATATATTAGTGAAATGATAATCTCTCTTCAACAAACGATGTTGGAAGAACTGTATATCTACATATGAAATAGTGAAGTTGGACCTTTGCCTTAGATTATACATAAAAATTAACACAAAATAGTTTAAAGAAGTAAACATGTGACCTAGTTTTATAAAATTCTTAGATAAAACATAAGGTAAAAGCCTAATGACATTGGATTTGGAAATGATTTCCTGCATATGATAACAAAAGCAAAGACAACAAAACCAAACATAGACAAATGGAATTAACTAAATGGAATCAAGCTAAAAATGATTTTTACAGTCAATAAAACAACACAGTGAAAAAGCAACTTAGAGAATGGGAAAAAATGCTTGCAAACTCTGTATCTGATAAAGTTGATAACTAGTTAACAAGTACATATATTCTGTAACTCAAGAAAAACAAAAATTCAAATAAAAAAAGGAGAACTTGAAAAGACATTCCCTTTAAAGAAGATATACAAATGGCATCCATCATATAAAAAAATGCCCAATGTAACTCATCACTATAGAAATACAAACCAAACCACAAATATTGCTTCATGCTCCTTATGATGGGCACTATCTATAAAACAAAAGTTTACAACTGTTGTCAAGGATGTGGAGAATTTAGAATATGTGGACACTTTTGGTGAGAACATAAAATGGCCACTATGAAAAATAGTACAAACATTCAGCAAAAATTAAACATAGAATTACCACATAATTTTGCAATCTGACTTTTGATTATATAACCAAAAGAATTGAAACAGAATCTCAAAGAAATGTTTGCAAACCCATGTTCATTGAAGTATTATTCATGATAGCGAAGAGATAGACAGCAAAAATGCCCATCAACAAATGAATGGATAAAGAGAATGTGGTATACACATACTATGCAATATTATTTAGCCTTACAAAAGAACTCATTCCAATTATATGCTACAACATGGATTAGACTTGAGGAGATTATGCTGTATGAAGTAAGCCAGTAACAAAAAAGACAAATACTGCATGTTATACTTCTACATGGTATCTAAAATCATCAAATTCTTAGAAACAGGTTAGGAACTGGGAAAATTTTTAAAGGGGAGTTGTTGAATACAGAGAGAGTTTCAGTACTGCCAGATAAAAAAGAATAGAATACTTCCCTTGAAATTGTTCATAATTATATAGACTAAGATTGTGAATTGTATTGAAAATTATAAAATGTTTGTGAGTGATTTTTATGAATCATGGAGTATAATTCTCTACATATGCCAATAATTTTAGGTTATTGGATTTCATTGAACACATAAAAATCCGTTATAAATGCACTTTAATGTGTACTGAAAAATGAAATATTCTGAAAATATAGGTTAAATTTATTTAAACAGAAAATGTATTTAATTAAACAGCATTCTTATAAAGTTTGGTATTCTGATTTCAGCTGCCATATTATTCCCTAGAATTGTTATGAACAGTGATTTCATTGAGTCTGGAGGTGACACTAATTTAGAAGATGGTATCAGTATTGCTAATAGTAATATGATATACAATCTTTACAAAATGAAAATACACTAACACAAAATTTTATTTATTTTAGAATAGGAAAAATTGACAAAAGTGTACCTTAAAAGGAAGAAGGTAAGATGCTGAATAAAATAAAACCAAATGAAACACCTAACTTTAAATGCATTTCCCATGAATAGGAAATTATTCTATGAATGTAGAGAACAAATGAGGAGAACACAGACGTCGAATTTTTTAAAAATAGACTTATTTTCTTTTTTTATATGCTGGAGAAACTCTTTACCATTTTCTATCTTCTTTATATTTTCTATTTAAATGAATTTAAGTGATACAATATTATTGATTTGTTGTTGCTTTTTTCACATATTTGCGAAACCAAAAAAAGGGAGAGAAATATTTGAGTGAAAGACACTATATTTTAAGTTGCAACTTCAATTCTGTATTGACACAGAACTAAACCTGTAAGGTTTAGAGTGACTATACTAAGATTTAAATGGAAACCAAAAGAACCCTACAGCAAAGACATTTATTTTGTTTTGATTCCTCCCTTAGCAATAATCCTGGTTTAGCCTTGTGGTCTTGGAATTATTGCTTCTGTGGTAGTCCTTTATTCTTTCAAGTGTCTCAAATTAGATAATAAATTATATGGTCAGTCTATTTATAAATCCCTTAACATACAAATTATATTTGCTGCAAAGTTTTTAACTCCATATGTGTTAGAATATGTGTGTGTGTTGGAGTATGAGTGTTTGTGTGTATGGGTAGAATTGTGACTAAGGATTAATATCACATTGTATAATGCAAGTAAGAAACAGTAATGTGCAGACTGTGGTTAAGATACAGAATAAATTTAGTGACTGTATTTAATAACAATGTCTTATATACTTGCAAATCTCTAAGAGGATAGATAAGTGTTCTTTCCACAAATAATAGTATGTGAGATTGTGTGTATGTTATTTAGGTCAATTTAGCCATTTCACAGTATATAGATATTTCAAAGTGACATGTATATAATATACATAATTTTTACTTAAATGTTCAAACAAAGACAAACATGTGCATATGAAATAATATTCAAATCGCTATCATTAGATAAATGCAAATTTAAAACACAATGAGATATTATCCTACCCATCAGAATGGCTGTTAGTAAAAAGTCAAAAAAAAGTTTAACTTATATGAATACAGCAAACATCTTTGTAAAATAGGGAATTCAGTGCAAACACACACATACAAAAAGAATATTTGTGTGTTGTCTGGAGAAAGTAAATTTATGGCATTGACAAAAATGTTCCTTGTTGTGCTTATAAGAACTTTTTACTAAGGAGGTCAGATAATATATTAGCTTTAATTAAAAGCTGCTACATGCAAGAAACTTGGACTTTAAAATTACATAGAAAAGCAAAGGAATGAATATAGGGCAATCATGACAATATTTTAAATCAGTCCTAACTCATGAATGCATATTGGGGGAGGAGCAAATGTTGGAATGTTATTTTATCTTTTTTCAATGTTAAAATAAAAGTGTACCATTATATAAAAGATAAAAAAATTAAAATTTCCAACATGAGTAAAAGCTCCCTGAGGTCTTCTCAGAAGCCAAGAAGATGCTGGTGCCATGCTTGTGTCACCTGCAAAACCAGGAGATAATTAAAATTCTTTTCTTTATAAATTACCCAATCTTAAACAACTCTTGATAGCAATGCAAGAACGGCCTAACATACTAGGTAAAAAACTTCACAAATGCACCCCTTGAATCTAAAATAAAAGTTAAAATTTTTTATAAAAAGAAAAAAAAATACCTTATGATACATCTTTGGGCTTATAAAGTTTGTTTTTATGGATTTCATATCTTTAAGTTTTATTAAAATGTAGGCTTCAGGCAGCCAGATATCACCCTAACTCTTTGTTCACCACTATTTCATCACTACCTATAAAGATCTAATACTGGAAAGCAATGATTAAGTATTGTTAAGTGGATAATCTGGCTTAACTCTTAAAAATGACTAAAGAATTATTTGATTAGGACCTTGTGAATTCTATATTTATTACTGTTAACAGGTATACAAACCAGATTATTCTGGAGTAATTAATAGCATGTTGGGTCAGTAGACAAAACTAGTGATAAATTCAATGTTTTTGGAACAGGTGGGATTCACAAAGTATATGCTGCACACCTGATAAACTGAGTGAATTATGTGTAAAATTTCTTTGGATCAAATGATGCATATATTGTTAAATCTTAAAAGTATTGCCTACTATCTGTATACATTTCTACATCATCTTTTAACATTTTCTTTACTCCTTCAGTCTAAAAATAACACAACCTACAAAATACCTAGAACATATATTTTTTGGATGAAGTAGAATTGTTCATAACTTTTGGGCAAAATAGAATAACCATTCTTGGTCTCACATCATTTAATTCAATACTTTAAGCTATCTTCTAATTTCCTATGTAAATACTTTTTGCTTTATATATAAAATAATGCAGCTGAATGATAAGCAATGTGATCTCTAGAGTCACATGTTGTGGGTCAAATAGAAGTGTCAAACCACCAAGTCTTTGAACAAGTTTATTACCCCAATAATCCCATACCTCAGCTGTATGGAGGTAAAATGTCATTTATCACTGTGTCAAATAATGTAAACTAGATAAAATGCTAAGTAAAATAGTTTGCAAAAGGCAGTCCTCATAAAAATGTGATCCCAAGCTTGGCCCACAAGTAATTCATGGCTTAATAAGAGAGAAGATATGTAAATCTTTCAAATACAATATTATCGGTTTAGATAAATGCTAGCTCTTAAAGTCTTTTGATATACATGTGTAAGTAAGAAAATATGGGCTCAATCTAAAACATTGAATCTATGGAAATGAAGAGGAAGAATTTGTCTTAAGCTCTTAATTGTACTTGAAGCTCATTTAAATAAAGCACAGTTTCTTCAATTGTATGCATTAGTACTTAGTAAATATAAAATTGTTCTTTTACTGTTCAGGCTCGGTGGCTCATGCTTATAATCACAGCACTTTGGGAGGCCCAGGCGGGCAGGTCACGAGATCAGATCGAGACCATCCTGGCCAATATGGTGAATCCCCATCTCTACTAAAAACACATTTAATTCATAATAAGAAAATCTGCTTATTTGAGTTTAAGATTCTAAAAACTTTTGACTTGCCATTAATAAAAAAAGTCCCTGAATTTGTTTACACTTTAAAAAATCAACTTGCTTTTCACTATAAAATGCTTATTTTTATATATCTTATAAGTATGTTTTAAAATTATTACCTTGTTAAAAACCAGATTAAATATATTTTTAAATAAACATTAAATAATTTTGGAAGAATATATAGTTCTGCAAAACTTGACAATGAGCGAGCAATGTTTAAATATAAAGGCTACTCTTTCACATATTAGAATATTTCAGTCAATTAGTTGTCTATTTTTACTCAGTTGATTGGCCTCGTGATTCCTCACTGCCATGATAACTCTCTGTGCCTTAGCCTACTGTTACCAAAAGACAGTTTCTTGAGTGCTATTTTAAAGGAATTTACCTTTTAAAGAATGTGAGAGAGCACTACATCCTCCAGATTATATCTGATCATTTTTAATTTAATTTTTAATTTATAATTTTGGTGGGTACATAGTATGTGTATATATTTATGGGGTACATGAGATATTTTCATATAGACATACAATGTGTAATAATCACATCTGGGTAAATGGAGCATCACCTCAGGCATTTAGCCTTTCTTTGTGTTACAAACATTCCAATTATACTCTTATTATTATTATTATTATTATTCTGAGATGGAGTCTCGCTCTGTCACCCAGGCTGGAGTGCATTGGTGTAATCTCGGCTCACTGCAACCTCCGTCTCCCAGGTTCAAGTGATTCTCTTGCCTCAGCTTCCCAAGTAGCTGGGATTACAGGTCTGTGCCACCACACTCAGCTAATTTTTTTGTATTTTTAGTAGAGACAGGGTTTCACCATGTTGTCCAGGCTGGTTTCCAACTCCTGGTCTCAAGCAATCCACCTGCCTCAGCCTCCAAAATTGCTGGGATTACAGGCGTGAGCCACCATGCCTGCCCCACTTAGTTATATTTAAATATACAATAAATTGTGTTGACTGTAGTCACCCTGTTGGGATATTAAATACTAGATCCTACTCATTCTGTCTAATATATTTTTGTATCGATTAACAAACCCCACTCCCCTAACCTCTGTCCCCACTACCCTTCTCAGCGTCTTGTAACCATCATTCTATTCACTATCTCTATGAATTCAATTGTTTTTACTTTTAGTTCCCACAAATGAATGAGAACTTGTAAAGTTTGGCTTTCCATGCCTGGCTTATTTCATTTAACACCATATCCTTCAATTCCATCCATGTTGTTTCACCACTTTTTTATAAACACTATGAGGTTTTCAGTAACATTATGAAAAGAAGCTATGGTAAATTCCTTGTTGTAATGCTTTTTATGATAGTTTTCACACGCAATCTTTAAAACTCTGCTATTAACTAATGTATTAATTGCTTATTTAAGTTCATGAATTCATTTAAATATATTTATTCATGAAGTGTCACTCAGGAAACAAAGCACTGAGAAAATTAAATTTATCAGCCTATCATCAATTTTAAAGTTTTTAAAGTATAGGGCAAGATTCATGTTTAGTTTCCAAGGTATCACTTTACTACAAGCAATTTTTTTTAATCTACATATTCAATTCATAATAATGTTTTTCAAACAAGTATGTAATTCAGGATTTCATTATATTTCACAAGTCTGAGATGAAACAAATTATCTTTTGATCCATGTGCATTCATACATGAACTTTCTTTGTGAATAATTTTCAGCATGCATGGATTTACTATATGCCAAATTTCCAAAATATTTATTGATATTCAGCATTTAAGAAGTAAAAAGACTTTCCTTATTAAATACATTTTTCCTGCTGTTTGCCTTCTAATCATATGCAAATAAGTTTGTACACATTTATTTCCCTTTGATAGTGCATTTGTTCATTAAGCTTTAACACATTGTGTTATTCACCACAAAGAATTTAGTTTCTCTGTTTAATCAGAAGTTGGAGGGTCCTAGGATACCGGTTTTTTTATGTTGCTTTTTACATCTCATTAACTTCTTCTAATTGACACTGGTAGTCAATGTATACTTTTTGTGCTGCTATTGCCATGAAACAAATTATTCTACCCCTCATGACTGCTCTGGCAGCTTCCCACAAAACACCCCGGCTAGTTTCTTGGTTTTTATTGATATTAATTTATTCTAAAATAGTCTTCATCTGTTGCACAAATGCTGCAGTTTTAATTAGAGAGTTGTTAAATCTCCATACTTCAGATCTCCTGTAATTTAGTACATCACCAGAGACATTGACACCAGGAAATTATGCAGCAAAGATAGATTTTCAATAGCAGATGGTTGCATGCTTCAACATATCTCATAATTTTTTCATACTCAAGTAGTTAGGCTTCAATAAAATGTTAATAAAATAAACCAAGTTTTATACCTATTTTATAGTTTATTTCTCAGTTAATATGAAATTACTTAAAGTGATAATGTATCCAAAACATCATTTTGCACCTTGCCTTTAAAAAAAAAATTCAGTATATTGTGAAAATTATTATAGTGTAGTATGTGAGAAGGTTTTTCTCTATGCGGTGAGAAAGCTGTGTAGTGTCATATCATTTAGATATACTATAATTCATTTAGCTCTTATTTGAAAATTGCCATTAAGGTGATTTCAATGCTTCTGAGAATGTCTTTGAACTGGGGACTGGGGGAATGAGTTTCAAATTAACTTTTAAAATTAATATGTTTGGACTTTTCACATTAAGTTTTCGGGTGTCTAGGAATTTATGCTCTCAGTATCAAATTTAATCTTGTGGAATAAGTTCATTGATGAGTTGGACTGTATACTATATTTCTTTATTTTATTTTAGTTGAACAGTACACAAGATTATATTCAAGAAATATAACAATCAGAAGAATGTGTGCCATCATATTCCACTTTTTTCAAGTTGTAGAATGTACTGATGATGTAGAAAGCTCAAAAGATAGGTAACAGATAAATGTATTCTCTTTATATATGTATATATTATGTATATATATAGTTGATCTATAGTTGATGTTAACATTTTGCCATATTTGCAACATTACTGTAATTTTCAAAGAATAAGTTGTAACAGATACAGCTATAAACAGACCTATCAATCCTACTTTCTTTTTCCAATACAAGTTACTATTATTTTAAAGTGAAAGTTTTTCTTTCTAATTAATATTAGTTCTTTATATATACAAAAATTCTGTCCCTACTATGTACTAGTGTTTACTGTGTTGTAAAATTTATAACATTTCCATTATACTATATTTTATAACCCTTTTATAATGTTCATTTATTGTTCAATATTATTACAAAATAAAACCCATATGGATACATGTAGATATACTTCACTATTATAAAAATTATGAATCATACCATGAACATATTAATAACTGTTGTGTGCCATCATATACTAAGGACATATTTTTCCTAGCACTTTTTCTTTTACCAATACAGAAAGCCCTTTTATGTGTATCCCTATATATGCATGAGAGAGTTTCTCAATTGTGTGGTTATCAGATGTAAAATTAATAGATCATGTAAGATAACTATCTTCAAATTTTCTAGAAATTGACAAATGGCTCTCTAAGTAGATATAACAGTTGACATTCTCAACAGTAATCACCAACAATTAATGTCACAATTCATTAACTTTTTCCAGTCTCTTGGATGTAAAACTTAAATTTTATTCTTTTAAAATTTCCATTTCCCTAATTATTTCAGATTTTATGATTTTATGCATGATTTCATAACTATATTAGTACCTTGGAATTCAACTTTCAAAATCATCTCCTCCAATTTAGTGTCTATATTTCAAATGGAATGTGCCTGTGGTTTTCTTTTTTCGTCTTTTTTTTCTTTTTTGTTGAGACACAGTATTGCTCTGTTGCACAGACTGGAGGGCAGTGGCGCGATCTTGGCTCACTACAACCTCCACCTGCCAGGTTCTAGTGATTCTCGGGCATCAACCTCCTGAGTAACAGGGATTAGAGGCACATGCCACCATGCCCAGCAGGTGTTCTTGATTACTTGAAGTGCTATAGTCTATACCATAATTAGTATTTTTGTGATTGGGATTTTTTCAAACACATTGACTCAGTCTAAGGTTAGTCTCGAACATTCATTGTAATACTGTTATATAGGACCTGGCGTGGTAGTTCATGCCTGTAATTCCAGCACTTTGGGAGGCCAAGGTGAGTGGATCGCCTGAGGTAAGGCGTTCGAGACCAGCCTGACCAACATGGTGAAACCCCGTCTCTACTAAAAATACAAAAATTAGCAGAGCGTGAAGGCTAGTACCTGTAATCCCAGATGCTTGGGAGGCTGAGACAGGAGAATCACTTGAACCCGGGAGGTGGAGGTTGCAGTGAGACAAGCTCATGCCACTGCACTCCAGTCTGGGCAACAGAGAGAGACTCTGTCTCAAAATATAATAAATAAAATAAAATATAAATATAAAAAATAATATTTCTATGTAGAATAAATTAAGATATTTTCCTTTAACTGCCTGATATTTGTGTATGGTTTAGGGCATATATGTTTTCAATTAAAGGACTACATAGCCTCTATTTCTGTTTAATTGACTTTATTATTTATATTTACATTCTAATATATTAGCATTTTACCTATCTGACATGTGTTCTTTCTCTGTATATTCTCATTATGATTGCTATTTGACCTGGAACTATTTGTTAAGAACTGTTTATTAAGAGGTAACCTTTCTCCACTGATATCTTATGCACTAAATAAGGGTCTATCCCCTGTCTCTGTCGTCCATGTCTTTGGTATAGTCTGTATCACTAAACCAATAGAACACATACAGATTATTACACAATTACAGAATGTTATTATCTGTCTGTGCATGACACATTTATTGTTTTTAATTTGCAAAATTATCTTAGCCTTTTTGGAAAATGTACTCATGTGGATTAAAAAAATATTTGCCAGGAACCCCGTAGTATTCTTATGAAGGATTATATTGTTATTCTGAAGACATATGAATGAAGCTGCCATCTTCAATATATTGAATTTCTTTTTGCAAATATAGACTATTCTGTAGTTACTTCTACCATTCAGTGTGGCTTGTTATGTGCTATTGTAAATTGGATCACATAACATGTAAGTATTTGATTATTTATTCAAGTATAGAACTCATATTAAATGTTGTTCATTCATATTGTATCTAGAAACCATGCTGGATTCTCTTAGCCATTCTAATCCTTAGATCTATGTTTATTTTATAGTCAATGTACAATATAATAAATTTATGAATACTATTAATTATTATTCTTCTCAACACAGTAAAAAACACATAATTTAAAGTTGGTTACTCTTCTCTTATATACTGTTAGTAAGAAACTATATTTCAATTGAAATAGCCATGGAGCATATTTTTGGCATTTGCTTTCAATACAAAAATATTTTAAGAATTTACCATTCATGATTCCACATTATAAAAGTTCAGGTAGATTTACTATAATATTCTTTGTTTTCCCAGAGATAAATCGTAAATAGAACTGGACTTTTGTAAAATGATCTTTGTGGATTGAGATGTATTAAAACTTTTATTTTCTTAAGGTATTGAATGGACAACTATATTAAAAGTTGTTCTAAATTTGAATGATGTTTGTATTTCTGAAATAATATCAAATAGTTTTCACTGTGTTTTTACACTAAGAACTGTGCGAATACTTAGATTTTGATTTGCTATATAGACATTGTGACATCGATGTGATTTTTAGTATTTTTTATACATTTTAAGTTTTGGGATATATGTGCAGAATGTGCAGGTTTGTTACACAGGTATGCATGTATGTGCCATGGTGGTTTGCTGCACCCATCAACCTGTCATCTAGGTTTTAAGTCCCACATGCATTAGGTATTTTTCCTAATGCTGTCCCTCCTTTGCTCTTCACCCCCTGACAGGGCCTGGTGTGTAATGTGTCTCTCCCTGTGTCCATGTGTTCTCATTGTTCAACACCCACTTATGAGTGAGAATATGTGGTGTTTGGTTTTCTATTTCTTTGTTAGTTTGCTGAAAATGATAGTTTCCAGCCTCATCCACGTCCCTGCAAAGGACATGAATTTATCCTTTTTTATGGCTGCATAGTATTCCATGGTGTATATGTGCCACATTTTCTTTATTAAATATATGATTTATGGGCATTTGGGTTGGTTCCAAGTCTTTGCTATTGTGAATAGTGCTGCAAAAAACATACATGTGTATATGTTTTTATAGTAGAATGATTTCTAATCCTTCAGATATATACCCAGTAATGGGATTGCTGGGTCAAATGGTATTTCTAGTTCTAAATGCTTCAATAGTTGCCTCACTGTATTCCACAATGGTTGAACTAATTTACACTCCCACGAACAGTGTAAAAGTGTTTCTACTTCTCCACATTCTCTCCAGCATCTGTTGTTTCCTGACTTTTTAATGATAGCCATTCTAACTTGTGTGAGATGTTATCTCATTGTGGTTTTGATTTGCATTTCTCTAATGACCAGTGATGATGAGCTTTTTTCATATGTTTATTGACCACATAATGTATTCTTTTGATAAGTATCAATTTATATTCTTCAACCACTTTTTGATGTTTTTTTGTTTGTTTGTTTTTTCCTTGTATGTAAATTTCTTTAAGTTCCTTATGGACTCCAGATATTAGCTTTTTGCCAGATGAATGGATTGCAAATTGTTTTTCATATTCTGGAGGTTGCCTGTTCACTCTGATGATAGTTTCTTTTGCTCTTTAGTTTAATTAGAAGCTCTTTAGTTTAATTAGTTCCCATTTGTCAATTTTGGCTTGTGTTGCCATTACTTTTGGTACTTTAGTAATGAAGTATTTGCCCATTCCTATGTCCTGAATGGTACTGATGCAAAAATCCTCAATAAAATACTGGCAAACTGAATCCAGCATCACATCAAAAAGCTTATCCATCAGGATCAAGTTGCATACATCCCTGGAATGCAAGGCTGGTTCAACATAAGCAAATTAATAAATGTAATCCTTCACATAAGCAGATCCAATGACAAAAACCACATGATTATCTCAATAGATGCAGAAAAGGCCTTCAATAAAATTCAACACCCTTCATGCTAAAAACTTTCAATAAACTAGGAATGTATCTCAAAATAATAAGAGCTATTTGACAAACCCACAGCCAATATCACACTGAATAGGCAAAAGCTGGAAGCATTCCCTCTGAAAACTGGCACAAGACAAGGATGCTGTCTCTCACCACTGCTATTCAACATAGTATTGGAAATTCTGGCCAGGGCCATCAGGCAAGAGAAAGAAATGAAGTGTATTCCAATAAGAAGAGAAGAAGTCAAATTCCCTCTGTTTGCAGATGACATGATTGTAAATTTAGAAAACCCCATTGTCTCAGCCCAAAATCTCTGAGCTGATAAACAACTTTAGCAAAGTCTCAGGATACAAAATCAATGTGTAAAAATTATAAGCATTCCTATACACCAATAATAGACAAACAGAGAGCCAAATCCTGCATGCACTCCCTTTCACAATCACTACAGAGAGAATAAAATACCTAGGAATACAACTTACAGGGGATGTGAAGGACCTCTTCAAGGAGAACTGCAAACCACTGCTCAAGAAAATCAGAGGACACAAACCAATGGAAAAACATTCCATGCTCATGGATAGGAAGAATCAATATCCTGAAAATGGTCATACTGCTCAAAGTAATTCATAGATTCAATACTATCCCCATCAAGCTACCATTGACTTTCTTCACAGAATTAGGAAAAACTACTTAATTTCATATGGAACAAAAAAAGAACCCGTATAGACAAGATAATCTTAAGCAAAATGAACAAAGCTGGAGGCATCACACTACCTGACTTCCAACTATACTAAAAGGCTACAGTAACCAAAAAAATTAACGAAGTTAGTCTTTGTATCAGGTGTAAGGAAGGGGTCCTGTTTCTGTTTGCTGCAGATGGCTAGATAGTTTTCCCAGTACCATTTATTAAATAGATAATCCTTTTCCCATTGCTTGTTTTTGTCAGATTTGTCAGAGATCAGATGGTTGTAGATGTGTAGTGTTATTTATGAGACCTCTGCTCTGTTCTATTGGTCTATATACCTGTTTTGGTACCCGTACCATGCTGTTTCGGTTACTGTAGCCTTGTAGTTTGAAGTCAATTAGCTTGATTCCTCCACCTTTTTTTTCTTTTTGCTTAAGACTGTCTTGTCTAGTTTGAAAATGAATCATATAGATAAATGGGCCTATGAACTCTTATGACTTTGAGTTCCTTCTTTATTTCAACTCACAATTGTTTCATTGTATTTTTGTTTTTCAGTATAAATTATTCATTGAAAATGTTCTATTTTTTCTAGCATTTCTGTTTATTATGAGAAATTTCTTTAAATTTTTCAAATTTGCCATATTTCTGTAACCTAAACTACATATTTCCATTTATTTAATGGTGACTGAATTAGTTCATAGTTGAGTCAATGCAAATCCAAATATGTCAACTTTTACCTATATATAATTATCTTTTAAAATCATAGGTATATATATATAGATAGGTAGACTGTGACAAAAAGATGATGAATTTTTAATGTGTACAAAGCATTATATATGAGTAAATTAAAACAAATAACTTTAACAGTAATTTCAGTGAGCTAAGAAAATATTCAATTTGAACAAAAATAGACTCAACCTTGCTGAGTGCAGTGGCTCATACCTGTTATCCCAGCACTTTGGGAGGCCAAGGCAGGCAGATCACCTGAGGTCAGGAGTTCAAGACTAGCATGGCTAACATGGTGAAACCCCATCTCTACTAAAAATAAGAAAAAGTAGCCAGGCATGGTGGCCTGTGACTATAATTCCAGCTATGTGAGGGGCTGAGGCAGTGAGATTCAGCCACTGCACTCCAGCCTGGGCGACAGAGTAAGACTCCAAACCCCTTCTCCCCAAAAATAGACTCAACCTTTCAGCTAATGTTTCTATATTTCCCACATTACTTTTTCCTTCACATTTGTATTTACTTAATACTATATCTTAATTGTATGTTTGTTTTGTTGTTATCTATACAGATCTATTACTATGCTATGTGATAGAAATAATCACTAATGGAGTGAATAAAATATACTTTTGGCTTTATTAGTATGTTAAAAATTGTCTGTTTTGTTTTGTTTTTGACAGAGTCTCATTCTGTTATCAAGACTGGAGTGCAGTGGTGTTATCTTGGCTCACTGCAACCTCTGCCTCCTGGGATCAAACATGTCTCAGCCTCCTGAGTAGCTGGAATCACAGGTGCGTGCCACCATATGCAGCTAAAAATTGTCTTTATTAATTTAAGGGTTAACAGATACAATTATGTTTAATAGATACAAAATGCATAATACAAAATCATTAATAAGAAATATGCCTTCAGTAATGAAAGGATTTTATAGAGTAAAAAACCAAATATATATGAATTTGTTGCAAAACTCTTAAGCTTAGTATATACTAACAGATAACAAATTGAAGGAGGGAGGTTTAGGTTTAATTCCAGAAAGTTTAAAACAAAAATCTTTATGAGAAAATGAGAAGTTAAATAATGAAATGTAATTTTTAGATTATAGTAGAAGAAAAAATGCAGTGAAAAACTGAAAGCATATTGATAAAGCCCAATTCTCAAGCCATTGGCAATAAGTAATGGAGTCCTATTAAGATAAAAATATAACTGAATAACAATGTGATAGATTTTTGTTGTTGTTGTTCAATAGATTCAGTCTTTTTCCCCTAGCCTGCATAGATTTGAGGCTAAAATATTCTTATTCACAAACACATAAGGCATAAGTAGTTTCCCAACTGGTCACATATGAGCCTGTTTTTGGGATTTCTCCAAAATGTTATTATAATTTTTAATATATTTCCTTTCCTTCATTTTACTTATTTCTCTGTTCTTTCAAACGATCTGAACTATTTAGACATATTTAAGGTAAAGATGGTATTGCATGCATTGGAAAATGGAATTCCATAATGCAACTTAAATTATGTTATCCCAAAAACAGAATGCTCAAAAATTTATTATAAAATACAGGTATTTGTCTTTTTTAGGGCACTTTCTTTCTTTTAGTTTTACATTGTTTACTGGAAAATAATGAGTATAATTGTTTGGATGTTATAAGTAAGATACTCTGATTTTTATTTCCTGCTTTTGCTGGCTGTGACTTTGAAATATTTACAAAGTGTTTTATTCCAGTAAATATGTGAACATTATCTTCATATTTCCTGAAATAATTAACACTAAAAATAGAATTTCTGGGAATAATGTCAAAATGTTGATTAATCATCATTATTAGCTGATACAATAATATCATTACTTAGAACATCACTCTTCCAAATAGGGTAATTTTAAAAGAGAATAAATTAGTAAGGTTAAACATTCACATATTTATTATTATTACCGAAATGTGTTACAAAAACTGAATGAGATTAAACACCATGGTTCTTTAAAAATAATAGAAATAGGTATTTAGTATTTACTTTCATATTTGAAATGCTATTATTTTTCAGTCAAATTATTAATACTTTGTTCTGCACAACAAAACCCCATGATGCACATTTACCTATGTAACAAACCCACACAAATACCCCTGAACTGAAAAGTTTTAAAAATACATTTTTTTCTAGTATGTGCTAAGCACCAATGCTGCATACATTATGTATAATGATGAACAGGGTCAAAACTCTCCTTGCCTCATTACATTCAGACCCTAGAGAAGGTTTCAGATGAATAAGCAGGAAATAATAATGAAACGATTAGAGCTAGTGATGGGGTGGTAGAGAATATCATGAGAGTACATGTAGAGCAGAAGCATTACTCAATATTTGCTATGTGTTTTTGAGTGTGTTTTAGGTTGATCATGAAAGACTGCCATATAAGCTGAGGTGTCAAGAATGAGATAAAAGGACAAAAAGTAGTAAATACCTAGTGTGACCAAGTCAAAAGATCTAATGTACAAAATGAAGACTATAATTAATAATAGTTGTATTCAGAATTTTTTGCTAAATCAGTAAATTATAGTTGCTTTTGACAAAGGGTGGGAAATGCATAACTATGTCAGATGATGGATAATTTAATTTGTAACACTATAGTAACTATTTTACTACATATATATTTTATAACGTGTTTTATACATTAAATATACAAAATAACATGTATTTTTAATACAAACTTCATTGCATTTTTCTATAGGTGGCTAATGCAAAATTATATATTGTTGGCAACATTTCTTTGCATAATTGAACATAATACATTTCTCATTTAACATATTTTCCTAAAAGCTTCACTTGAGAAAATGTATGTTTTCTTTCAAAATTTGAAGTAATAGTTTCAGTAACATCTATTTCTGGGTACCATAAAAGTAACATCTTAAGTTTTAAAGAATTTAGAAATAAATTTGAACATTATAAATTAAAGAAATACATTTCATAAAATCATTGTATTGGAGGTACATACTGAGTAATTAATTTAAATAAATTAATCACTATGTGCCATGATTCTAAAGCTTTCTCTCTCCATATGTCTGTAATACATATATCTTTAATATCTTTTATGTCTATGAGTATAATGTAGCTTTCATTTTAATTTAATCATATATCTGGTCTTCAGTGAAAAGTCCACATTTTGATCTTAATCCAAAGAGTTTGTCTTTCTGGAAGCTTCTCATAGATTTTCTGTCAAGAGGGAGTAAACCACTGGCCACAGGAGCTAAACCTAAATTATTAGGTATGCTCAAGGCAAACCTCCTATTCTCTGCCCTGCCTAGAGCCAGCATAATTCTAGTGTGTCACTTAGTAGTATAAAAGGACCGACATTTCATTTCAGGTCTCTGAACCATTTTAGGAAGGAAAAAACTTGCTTTAATACTTACATCTGAAGAACATTCAGGAATCTATGACCAATATTTCTAAGCAAAAAGAAAAAAAACAATATCCCAATACTTTTGGCACAGTAAAAATTTTTTTCTTATTTAGGAATTAAATGGGGCTAAATTTGATAATTTTTAAAAAAGAAAACACTGCTCACCAATATTTACAATGAGGATCATTCCATATTTGTAATGAAACCTAGCCAAAAATGCAAAACTGAGCAAAAAATATCATCATGGTTTTAAGGTTTTGTTTTACAACAATTATACTAAATGTAAACATGCCAAACAGATGTGTTTGTTTCTTATGCATAAATAAAACTTTATGTGGATGATACAAACTACAAAAACACATTATCAGATGATTTGATCATTTTCTTGCTATTGTTCAAGAATCAAGACAAAAATAAGTAAGTCTAATTTAGGGTCAAAGACCAGTGTTCCCTTTAATTTATGTAATTTCAAAGTTTTAAAAGAATTAATTCTATGTCACAAAATATATTTCATTATTTTTAGATACGAATAAGAGAGGTTACTCTTTTAATAAACTATTGAGTAAGATATCAGGCAAAGAGTTTTTCAGATGGATTAACAAAATGTACAAAAAAATTGAAAATACTTGGGCAACTCTAGAAAAACATCATTGTCCTTAGCCTTTGCATTGGTGATGAGACGAAGCTACTTTATTCTTACTCCAGTTTTAGCCACACCCTCCAAACAGATGTTACCTTATCAAAGCAATAATAGTCTGAGAAGTTTTCCAAGTTCATTTATACAAAAGTAAAGAGTTCAATTAAAACTACGTTATAGGGTTTTTAATTATCTCATTATAATCTGAATCTCTTACACAGGACTGTCTGTACCTGTGGTGGTGAAGGGCAAGGGAACCTTAATTGTGTGCATCCTTTTGTGATTTTAATGCATTATTCTGTAATAGGTATGCAGGAAAAAATTCAAGCCTTTCATGGAAGACTTACTCTGTGGAAACGTTACATACAAGATAGTAACTCAATATGAGAACAATGTGTTTGCTTTCTTCTAGATGGAGCTGATCATTGTGTACTTCTTAGTTTTCAAACTTAGAAGATTTCCCTCACATTTCTAAAATTTACATTGTGAAATACACAACAAACATAGCAGGAAATTGTAGAATGTTTACATGTTCGTTTGGGATCACAAATGTCACCACAGCTCAATTTAATTGCAATTGTAGGAGGTAACTTTGGGCACAACTGCTACTATATTTTTCTAACTATGTTATGTTCCAAGATTTTTAAAGTAAAATGTGTTCTTTACTCTTGCGATATAACTGGATTTGGACTGTGGTTTTCAACTTGAATATTAAGCTTTATATTCCTTTCCTCCTTTGAAGGCAACCTGTAGTAATAACCCCTGTCACTATTTTTTTAGTTTTCAACTTATTTAATATTTAATCAGCTATCTGAAAACATCTAGAAACAGATAAAAGGAAGTGTAGAAACAAGTAAGTGTGTTTCTCAATGACTCTGGTTGTATCCGTGCATAATTCAGAGAGTGGTCCAACTACAGTTAATACTGATACTGTAAATAATACTGAATACAGTTATATTATAACTGTACATCAACTGGCATTTTAAGAAAAAAAATTATGCCATTTATGTTTATTTCAAAAATTTTTTTATTCTGTAGCATCAGGCACAATGCTAAGTAATTTTTATTATTATCCAACCAAATTTTCACAAAAATGATTTTAACATGAATAGAGATATATATTGACACATTTTTAGGTACAACTGAATTAAGTGGTATACAGCATACAGTTTCAAAATTACTATATATGTGGCTCTATCTATAACAATTAAAATCAAGTGATTTTATAAAAATTTTACCTATTCAGTGAGCAATTTCATAAGTTTCAAGGATTCTATATAATGTCTTCTGTTTATTAATATTACAATAAAATTCTGTTCAGTAAGCTTAGCTCCCCACACTATTATTTAAGACTATATGTTAATTATTTGATTACAAATATGATATAGATAATAAATTAGATAAAATTATCAATATACTGATTCTTTGTCAGTCTTCATATACCAAGTTAGTGTTCCAGAATACAATCTGTAATAGTTTAAAATTGAAAAGGTAGCCCCCAAGAAAATATAGGTTAAAATATTATGTCCTTAAAATATTGTGCTTTACTGCCAATAGTTGACTTGATGCCTTCATCATTTAATAATTCCCCTCTGCATCCCTCATAATTGTCTTTGTTCTGTGGTTTACTCTATCTGAAATTAATATAGTAATTTTAGAACTTGTATTAACATTACCATGGTATATCATGGTATAGCAATAAAACAGCACAAAAATGTAGGTATGTCTCCAACAAAATAGGTGAAGAATATATATGTAAAATATTTTATAACCATAAAATACATCAAAGAGCATCTAGTCATTAATTCCATGTTCATAGATAAAAATATTCACTATTTATGACAGTAATCATTATTTTTCATTTTTTCTGTTTTTATTTAGAAAGTTCAGTGAAGCAATATGGTATCACAATTTAGAAATATTTTAATCTCTCTATGATTCTATTAAAAATCTAATTTTTGATATTCAACAAAAAATTTATAAAAATAATTTTATATTTATAAAGTGAATTGCTATTTTACATTATTCATTTATATTACCTGAAAACTGTTGTATGCCATATAATAGCAATAACTTTCCTTATCAATATTTTGAAAATATGTCAAAAACATTAGTTTCTTTTTTTCCTGCATTTTTGATAGTTCTGTATAAAAAATATTATATTACAAATTTCCTACTACAGTTGTTGAAGCCAAATCATTACTCATAATTTCTAAAACATAGCTGTTTACTAAACATGTATGAGTAAATTAGAAGCGTCATTAAAAATGACCTTTATGCCTTGTATTTTAAAGTTATTTGCTATGTTTTGAATGTTGTTTTTTTTTAATTTCATATGTTGAAACCTACTCCTCAGAGTGATGCTATTAAGAGGTCTCTGGAAGGTGATTAGGGGCCTTTGGGAAGTGATTAAGTATGAGGATTAGTGTCTTCATAAAAGATACCCCAACAGAGCTGCCTTGTTTCTTTCATGTGTGAGGACAAAGCTAGAAAATGGCAGGTATGAATGGAAGACCAAACTTGCCAATTCCTCCAATTCCTTTACCTTGGACTTCCTATGCTTGACAACAATAAGAGATAAATTTTGGTTGTATATAAGCTTTCCAGGTTATGGTATTTTGTTATAGCAGTGTGCATGAACTAAGACATTTTTTATATCTAAGAGAAAGCCTCCCAGACTCAACAAAAACCCACAAAAGAATATTTGTATGTATAAATATTAAAACAAATTATTATTCATGAAGCAGACACCACAGCAAATTTTTTAAAATTAAGAATTAACCCCTATCAAACAATGATATCTTTTACGGTTTCACAAGATTACCAGGTCTTGAAGAAATTTTATTGGTTTTATTAAACCAATGATAGCTTTTAAGTAATAATTTTTCTACATTGAGTTTAATTTTACCTTAGCATCCAGTAAGTTAGTTAACATTACTATAACCTTTTTACTTGTAAGGTAAGTGGGATTTATGACATCATAATCTTAGTATTGCTTAAAGATCCTGAGGAAGATTATTTAATTCAGTCTTTTGCAGCTTAGAATAGTCTTTCTAAAATATATCATTGACATTAATAATTAGCCAGTTTTCTCTGTTATCAACCAGAGAGGAACCACTGACTCATGAGGTAGCCCACGATTAATTTGTTTTAAAATAAGCTCTAGCTTTAGATGATATCAAGTAATTTAAGGCTTCAGTGAAGTGTAATCCTTAGTCTGGAATTAGACAATTGGTACATCCCTGGGCTGCTGGATTTCAAAAAGTCTTCTAAGTTACTTACTTGAATTTGTTTTTGTTTTCACCAACTCTACTGAGTTTTTTATTTTCTTTCATTTTTTTAGAAGAAAGTCTTGTTAAAACAACAAAAGTGGTTTCTTATTAAAACTGCAACAATTTTACAGTCATTACTTATATGTAAACATATATTATAGGCAACATGATAGATAATATCCAATAACTACTCAACTGCATATATCTAAAAACCACACTGTGAGTAAGAAGTTTACATTTTGCATTCCACATCAAAAATTTATAATCATTAAAGTCAGCCGGGCCTAGTTTGAATGTGGCTCTCTTATTCTTTACATTTATGAACTTTGGTTATATTCCTTAAATCCTCAAGCTAAAGGTTCTTTTATTTATAAAAGAGAGATAATAATATCTTTCCTATAGTGTTGTAGTGAGGACTAAATAAGGCACATTGGTGAAAGATAGCTAATTTGTCCTCAGGATTAGCTTTCTTGAAGTGGCATGGCTTTGGCTGACACAGAAATTACACCTATGGATGATTCTCCTGGCCACCCTGGGACCCAGCTGTGAGCACATGCTGATTTCTAGTCAATGGGGAACTATTTTTAGATTGTTTCAGGAGAAATAAATAAATGTCTGTCTAATTTGAGTCACTCTTTTAGGAGTTTCTTTGTTACTATTTTGCCTGTGTCTTAACTGATAAAACTAACATGCCTTAGCTTAATATAAATCTTCAAAGACAGTCACATTTCAAAAAATATCCAGTCTTTCTTGGAATGGCTTTTTATAATTTTCTAAACTTAAGATAGGCATATTTAACTGTAGACCAAAGAGATGCTTCTTTGCCACAGAATGCCCATAAGAGATTCTTCAAAACATACACCTTATTCTACAGCAACTGATTTATTTTTATAATCTGCAAGTTTATAATTTATTTTTTAAAAACTTCATTTTATATTAAACAGATTTCTGATCCACTATTCTGAGTTTTAAAAGTACATTTTGTTCTGCATCACATCACAATAAAGCAATTACTTACGCATTTCAATCAATAGGAAGAAAACAAATCAAAGGCATACATAAGACTTAACTGATGCAGGCAGAATGCAAGGGCAGTTGGCAAAAAATACACTATATAAACATCTGCAAACTCAAATATACATTGGTTTCATGTGAAAGTTTCACATAGTAGCAACAACAAACAGAATGAACATATAAACAAGAAAATAGGATACTATCTTATAACAGTTCAACGAAGAAGCCTTGACTCAGAGTTTGCCAAAAGTACTAGATGTTTCAAGATAAACAGCTTTTCACATTTATGCAGTGTTTTCAGAAATAAACACATTTTCTCAATTGCTTTTGTTTGAAGAGAGGCTGGTGAAATAACTGAAACTTGATTTGTAGCTATTCCATACTCTTCTTGTCTAGAGCCTTGTGATGGGAAACAGAGTGGGTTTCACGAGTTCAAATGTTTTCTATATGAACCAGCGTGTACATGGGACCTGAAAATACAGTTTGTCCAGTTAATGGATCTTGAGACAAATGTGGATGTATTGGATGATGGAGATGACTACTATCATTGGAAATTCCATCTAACATTTCCTGAAGTAGATGACCAATTTAAATCATCTCCTCAAATTTTTTTAAAAACTGTATTTGCTCAATCATTTGCTGAATGATGCACTATAGTGTGGGCAGCAGCTGAAGCAACTCTCCAAACTTCCCCCGGGGAGCCATACTGCGGATCATTGATGTAGTCCTCCAAACCCATCTGCTCTTGGATTTCCATGCTCTTAATGTTTACTGGATCAGTGTAGCCCATTTAAGTATAGCCCTTTTGCATCTGGGCCAAAACATCTGGGCCAAAAAATACAATTGCTTTTTGGATTTCTTGAAATGGTTTAACCAGCTCATCTAGAACCCGATTGGTTATACTGCTAATGTCAATTTCACAGCTGTTGCATTGAATAATATAGTTGTTTCCCAAAAGCACAATATCTTTATACATCATGGATCTCTTTGTAACTCCAAGCAGTAAGTGATCCCCTGCCTGAGATCTCAACACTGCCACCTTATCATTCAATGGTAACTATAGAAGGCAGGAATATATTTAGCTCATTCTACCACGACTAAGAGCTGCTGTTTCAGAAATTCACAGGCATCACCAACACTTTCATTTTTTTTTTTTTTTTACATATATGTCAGTGCTTGCCCCAAGACTTGAGACTGAGATCTGGCAAGACAGAACTTCAGCTTGTGCCAGTGTGTTAATGGAGGGAATATTGCTGCCATCACATGTGCTTCTTCTGGTGGTGGTTCTCTTGCATTCATTTTGCACAACTTTATTTATGATACCTGCTCTAAAACACTTCCTGAATCGATAGGATATACATTGATTCTTTTTAGCTTTGTCAACAAAACATTCCTGAAGAAACCTGCAAGAATAAATGTGACTCTCGCATATGCTGCATCTGAAGAAGGCCTTGTACCCACCACAGCTCAGTGTCCCACAGTGTTTTCCTGTTGCCTGGACCCACATATAGCACATAGACAGATGGCACCATTGTCTGGGTATTCATATTTGTCCTCTCTGGGACAGAAGTGCCTGCATAGAGCCATGCCAGGAGCTCTGGAGCTGCAGTCACTGTGTGTCAGCCACCTCATCTCCCTGCAGCAGGTCACCTCCACCCAACCCAGCCATGATATCTGGTGCCACACTTTTGACAATTATTTTCAAATTGATTTACAGATTTAATATAATTCCAATAGAAATCCAAGTGACCTGGTTCAAATATTTACATGAAAAGGCAGGAACTCCAGAATAATCCACAACAAACCAAAGAAAAACAAAGCTGTAGAACCGACACTACCTGATTTCTAGAATTACTGTAAATCTATTATAACTGAGACACTGTGGTTTTGATGCAAGAATAGACATACAGGTTAACAGAAGCAAACTCTTAACTAGAACCACACAAATGTAGTGAACTGATCTTTGGCAAAGAAGCAAGACCAATCCAACAGGGAAATGAAAGTCATTTTGCCAAATGTTCAGGAAAAATTAGACATCACCTGCCAAAAAGTAAACCAAGGGATAGATGAAAGATCTCACATCTTTCACAAACAATAACCCAAAATATATCATAGAACTAAATGTAAAACACAACTCTACAAAACTCCCAGAGGAAATCCTAGGCAAAATCATGCGATTTTTTGTTTTGCTGACGTGATGTTAAACACAACACTGAAGTCACAGTCTGTAAAACAAAAGGAGATAATGTGAAGGATTATTGAAGTTGAAATATTCTGCTCTGTGATAGACACTATTAAGACAATGAAGGGGCTAGTCACACTCTGGTAGAAAAAAAATTGCACATATGAAGCATTTGTATGAAAATATACAAAGTACTTTTATAACTCAATAATAATAAATAATCCAGTTGAGAAATTGACAAAACATATAATCAGATAATTCACACATTAATGTATACAGATGGCAAACAAGTTTATAAAACAACGCTTCACATCACATGCCATGATGGAATTGCATATTAAAATTGCAATAATAGGATATCACTACATATTTATATGGTGGCTGTAATCCAAAAATCTGACAATACCGGTTTCTGGGAAGAAATCAAAGCAACAGGAAATTTCTTTCACTACTTGTAGGAATGCAAATGGTATAGCCATCTTGGAAGACAGCTTGGCCGTTTCTTACAAAGCTCAATAAAGTCTTAAGATAATTGTGCTCATAGATATTAGCCAAATTGACTTCAAAACTTATGTTCAAACAAAAACTCACACATAAATGTTTATAGATGCTTTATTCATAATTACAAAAAACTGCAAGTAACTAAAGTCTACAATAGGTAAATAAATAACCAGACTCTGTGCCATCCATTCAATGGAATGTTATTCAGTGATCAAAAGAAATAATTTTCATTTCATTTGCATTTTTATGGCTTGATAAGTGTAAATGAAATGAAAAAGTACATTGCTAAATGTATTAGTCCGCTTACACACTTCTGATAAAGACATAACCAAGACTGAGTAATTTATGAAGAAATAAAGATTTAATGGACTCAACAGTTCCACATGGCTGAGGAAGCCTCATAATCATGGCAGAAGGCCAAAGGCACATCTTACATGGCAGCAAGACAAGAGAGAATGAGAGAGCCAAGCGAAAGGGAAAACCCCTTATAAAACATCAGCTCTCATAAGACTTATCACTACCATGAGAATAGTATGGGGGAAACCACCCCCATGATACAATTATCTCCCACTGGATCCCTTTCAAAATACACAGGGGTTATGCGAGGTACCATTCAAGATGAGATTTGGATGGGGACACAGCCAAACCATATCATTCTGCCCCTGGCCTGTCCCAAATCTCATGTACTCACATTTTGAAATCAATCATGCCTTCCTAACTGTTCCCCAAAATCTTAATTCATTTCAACATTAACTCAAAAGTCTAAATCCAAAGTCTCATCAGAGACAAGGCACTTCCCTTCCACCTATGACCCTGTAAAATCAAAAGCAAGTTAGTTACTTCCAAGATACAGTGGAGGTACAGGCATTGGACAAATAACATTCATTCCTAATAAAAGAAATTGGTCAAAAAGAAGGGGCTAAAAGCCCCTTGCAAGTCCAGAATCTGGTGGGGCAGTAAAATATTAATGCTCCAAAATAACTACTTTGACTCCATGCCTCACATCCAGGCAATGTGGGTTCCCATGGTCTGGGAGAGCTGTGCCCCTGTGTTTTTGCAGGATATTGCTCCCCTCCTGGCTCCTTTCAAGCTGACATTGTCTGTGGCTTTTCCAAGCACACAGTGTGAATTATAAGGGGATCCACCATTCTGGGGACTGGAGGATTGTGGCCATCTTCTCACAGCTCCACTAGGCAGTGTCCCAGTGGGGACTCTGTATGGGGGTTTCAACCCCACATTTGCCTTTAGCACTGCCCTACCAGAGGTTCTCCATGAGGGTCCTGCTCCTGCAGCAAAATTTTGCCTGGACATTCAGGCTTTTCCATACATCCTCTGAAATCTAGGTGGAGGTTCCCAAAACTAAATTCTTGACTTCGGTGCACCACAGGCTCAATACCACATAGAAACTGCTAAGGCTTGGGGATTGCACCCTCTGAAGCCATGACCTGAGCTGGACCTTTGCCTCTTTTAGCCAAGGCTGAAATGGCTGCAATGCATGGCACCAAGGAGCCACTGCGTAGAGCAAGGGGTCCCTGGGCCCAGCCCATAAAGACATTTTTTACTCTTAGGCCTCCAGGCCTGTTATGGGAGGAACTGCCAAAAACGTCTCTGACATACCCTGGAGACATTTTCCCCATTGTATTGGTGATTAACATTTGGCTTCTTGTTATTTATGCAAATTTATGCAGCCAGCTTGAATTTCTCCTTAGAAAATGGGTTTCTCCTTTCTATTGTATTGTCATGCTGAAAATTTTATGAACTTTTTATGCCCCATTTCTCTTATAAAACTGAATGCTTTAGCATCATCCAACTCACCTCTTCGGTGCCATGCTGGTTAGAAATTTCTTCCACCATATACCCTAAGTTATCTCCTTTAGGTTCAAAGTTTCACACATCTCTAGGCAGGGGTAAAATGCTGCCAGTCTCTTTCCTAAAACATAGCAAGAGTCACCTTTACTCCAATCTGCAACAAATTCCTCATCTCCATCAGAGATCACCTCAGCCTGAATTTCATTGTCCATATCATTATCAGCATTTTGGTCACAGCAATTCAACAAGTCTCTAGGAAGTTCCAAACTTTCCCATATTATCCTGTCTTCTTCAGAGCCCTCCAAACTGTTCCAACCTCTGCCTGTAACCCAGTTCCAAAGTCACTTTCACATTTTGGGGCATCTTTATAGTAGCACCCCACTCCTGGCACCAATTTACTGTATTAGATCATTTTCACACTGCTGAGAAAGACATACGTGAGACTGGGTAATTTATAAAGTAAAAGAGGTTTAATGGACTTACAGTTCCACATAGCTGGGGAAGCCTCACAATCATGATAGAAGGTGAAAGTCACATCTTACCTGGCAGCAAACAAGAGTGAGAGAGCCCAGAAAAGGGGAAATCACTTATAAAAACATTAGATCTGATGAGACTTATTTACTACCACAAGAACAGTATGGGGGAAACAGTCACCATGATTTAATTATCTCCCACTGAGTCCCTCCCACAACATGTGGGAATTATGGGAGTTACAATTCAAGATGAGATTTGGGTGGGGACACAGCCAAATCATATCACTAAGGGACAGAAGCCAGTCTGAAAATCTTGCATACTTTGTGATTTTTATTACATGATATTGGGGGAAAAGCAAATATATAAACAGTTATAAGATTGGTCATTATCAGGGATTATGAGGATGAGAGTAGAATTAAGAGGCACACAGACTTTAAGTCAGTAAAAATGATCTGTATGGTCTTATAATTGTGGATACATGACACTGTATATTTGACAATACACCTAAAACTTTGCATCACAGAAAATAAAGAATAATGTGTACAAATTCTAAAAAATCATTAAGGAGACCAGAGAGCCCAAGAAGGAATGTGGACTGTAACAATAGAATCTAACTGTATTACAAATGTATGAAACAACCTCAGTGAAGGGTGTGATAGAAAAAGTTGCTGACCTAAGTAACTTAAAAATAAGTGAGATCTATAAACACTGTACTATGGGAGGGTGGATAAACAATTCTTATATTTTTATATATATCATTATGAAATAAAATATTTATGGAACCGAAAAGAGTAAATGGATGTAATGATGATAAGAACCTTGTTTCTTACTAATAGTGTGGGAGTTTACAGATTAGGAAAATGAGAAAGTTAGAATGATTCATGAGGCAATAAATTAAAGTTGAAGACATAAAAAAATTAATGTTAATTTAGATACATGTGTCTACATATATAAATGTTTATAGATATGAGTAGATACATATGTTAGCTTAGACACGTATATTTTCTTGCTCTGATAGCTGAGAATGAGCAAAAGAAATAATACCCAGTAGCAATAAGCATGAGAAGCTTTTAGTTCTTGGTTTTGACTACCATTCTTCATTGAAAGGAACCAGTGCTGCTTGGTGAAATTGCTCATTCTGGACCCAGGGCAGGATATATACAAGATGAGTCTGGACTGAATGGAAAGGAAAAGAAAATGTGCATAATCTGATGTGTAATGAGTAAGGAGAATAAAACATCAACTCTAAAAATTTTCAGAGCTTGATTAAACACTGAAAGCAAATATGATTGCTTTGAGTGGTGTACCTTTCCTAATGATCAAAACAAATACACAATTAAACACAAAAGCAAAAGCAAGTGTATCCTTACTATAAATAGAAAGTAAATTAATTTGTAAGTAATAGAGAACAATTGAATTTAAAAGTGTGACACCTGGTCATTTTTGTAATAATTCTGTAACAAATGTATTTCTGGAGCACTCACTAATCTATCTAATCCATATTATGGAGAAAGAATAAATAATCATGGACACACTATTTTTGATCTTATGAAGCAATGAACAAATGCATCCAAAGGCCATTACTAATGATATCACCCTAAACAGTAGGTACTTTACTAAAAACTACAGCAATCAAATCTCTTATTTAAGTTTGTAGTATTCTAGATACAAATAAGTGAAAAGACTCTAAGTGATATAGGCCCAAAAGTCTCCATTGTTTACAGATTAAATTTAAAAAATGCACAAGAACAGATTAAATTTTCTCATCTTCAATCATCCAAATTTAAAGAGAAGATTTCTTATTTCATAAATATCCTCATCCAGTTAACAGATATAACTTTATAAAATGTAAGTACAGTAGACCCCTTCATCACGATTTTGCTTCCCTCAGTTTTAGTCACACGCAGTCAAATATGGTGTGAAAATATTAAATGGAAAATTCCAGAATTAAATTGTATAAGTTTTAAATTGAGCACTATTCTGAGTAGCATGATGAAATCTCATACCCTGGGATGTGAATCCTCCCTTTGTCCAATGCATCCACAGTATATATGCTACCCGCCCATGAGTCACTTAGCCATCTTGATTATCAGATCAACTGTGGCAGTATCACAGTGCTTGTGTTCAAGTAGTTCCTATTTTACTTAATAATGGCCCCAAAGTGCAAGAACAAAGATGCCAGTAATTTGGCTATGCCAAAGAGAGGCCATAAGGTGCTTTAAGTACATAAAGTTGAAAGTGAAAGTTCTCAATAAAAAAAAAATGAAAAAAGATTGTACTTTTTGGTAAGATGTAGGGTAAAAATAAGTCTTCTATTTGTGAAATTGTGAAGGAGGAAAAAATTAAGTTAGTTTTGCTGTCACACCTCAAACTGCAAAAGTTACAGCCACAATGTGTGACAAGTGCTTAGTTAAGATGGAAAAGGCAGTAAATTTGTGAATGGAAGATATGTACGGAAAAGTGTTCTGATTGATGGCAATAGGTTCATATGATCTGTGGTTTCCTGCATCCAGCGGGGGTCTTGGAACATTTATTTCAAGGACAAGGGCTATTCTAAAGGAGCAAAGAACTAATAGAAGTTAAAACATTATTCTATAAAATGGCAGTTTCTTTCATGAAACAGAAAAGCCCCAAACACAGTGCTATTAATTTTATAATGGGTTTGGGGGCTGGGGGTAATTAACTGGTATTAAATATGTGTTTTTGTTTTTCTTATTTATTCTAACGAAAAATTTTACATATTATTTTCATGAGCAAATTTTCATATTTGATGGTTCACTTGTAACAAGAGACTGATCATTTTCAATAATTTTATAATTTTTATTTTTCTTATTTAATTCACCAAATATGAAAAATATGATAGACATTTCATAATCTGTATAGAGACAGAGTTATTTGAATATTTGATAGGATAAATCTATTAAGATACAGGATATATAATAATAATTCTAGATAACAAAGAAGAAAAATCCTTAGCTGAAAGACAATTTGAGCAGACATTCCAGTACTGAGATATATAAAAAGAGAGATAAACACAGGAGAAAAGGGAGAAAGAATGAGTTAAACACAGAAAGAAAGAGACTGAGTGAAGGATAGTGGCAATATAAATTTCCCAGAAAGAAATCCATATTTTATTATAATCGTTAAAAAATCATCAGGATATCTATTATGAATTTATAGGAAATAAACAACAATGGCAACAACAAACACATACATGATCAGTAAGTCAATCTAATTTGATTTCAGCTTTTTATAAAAAATTAAAATAAACTGAAAAATATACTAAAGCTAAAGTACAGCCAAGGTGTCCTCTCTAAAAGCATAAAGAAAAAATTGTTAGCCCTTTTTCAGTTGAAAAATTTTAAAACCTGGCAGTTGTGATCTTAATTAATGCAATGAAAGACTTCAGTTAGCAATAAACAAAAGAAGTAAGAGATGTTCATTTATAATACCACCTCTAGACACTCCAACATCACCTGAGTTATACCAAAAGCCAGTAAAGTAATTTTACTGAACGTGAAATTGCAAGGAAAAAAAAGGGAGAGCCAATAATTTGACAACAAATCAAACAAATACTTGGAGTTCATGACAACCAACTAACCAAATATATAGAGTCTATAACACCTGCAAAACTCAGTTGAGCACTGTAATTCTTTATAATTTTAAAAATTCTTAGACCCAGTTGAAGTACTGCTAGTGGCTGGAATACCAACTAAAATTTATAAAAAATAAATGTTTGTATGTTACAGGAATCTAGGTTTGGATAAGGCTAAAACAATCAGGAAGTTAACATAATAGATGGCATCATTCAAGAGAATTTCCGGTTATTCGTGGATTATCAGTGGACATATATACTCAATTGCTTATTCACATTTATTACTGAGTGCCTACCATGGAATTATTCTTCTTTCCTTCCCAGGGCTCATTCATCTAGGCACTGGAACATAGTGCTCTCCCACAATTTGCTTTTGTAGCCAAACAATGAAATATAATGTTAAAGTTAAATAAAATTTGTTCTTAAAACAAATATTGGTGACATGGATCCAAATTGTAAGCAAGTCTCATTATCTGTATCACATCAGGCAATTTGATCTTTGATTTTTATAAATCTAACATTGGGGTAATTAATGTTTAAAATTTATTTATAGATCTGTCTTCTCCTTATAATAATAAATGATGTTACATTATAAAGTGTTTGGCAAACACTAACAAATGATCACAATCAGAAGTAAAAATATCATTTGCCTGGATTTCACAGAAGAAAATGGTCTTATAGAGAGTAGTGGCAGTTTTAAGATCATCCAAAGAGTAAGTCAGTACTTTGAATAAAATAAAGGGTGTCATACCTTTAACTCAATGATCCATAGTTCCACAAATCTTGGTTCATTTAATATATTTAACTGAATGGTAGAATGTTTAAAAATTTTCAAATACTTTTTAGAAAAAAATACTTAACCTCAATCCTGCACTGATAGATGCGTTTGGTAGATAGACTACAATAAGGACCATGCTGTATTTAAAGTTGTATATGTTTTTTCTTCACTTAGTATATCTGAAAAAATTTTGCTCATGTTCCAAAAAAGGTTATTCTAAATTTGTTTTTACTATTGTTTTAAAATTGTTCTTATGTTTGTTCAATTCTTGTGTCTGTCATTTAAAAAATATCACTAATTACCCTAAGGCTGGAAAGAAAATTGTGTTACTAGATCCTGGAAGCTTTGACCATAGTATCCATGCTGGAATTATTACATGGCTGTTCTTCAGGAGGTATAGTTTGGTGGAAAGTGGAATTATAAAGAAATAGGTTCCCTTATTCATTATGTTCAGTAGGTACCATATCTTGGTCTCAGGATCATTTAGGGGAACACAGAAATGTTTTTATTTTAATTTCCTTAAAACTTGAAATAAAAAAATGAATATAATATTTGCAAATATATAATAATGAATGCAATTTGGATTATAATCATTTTTATACTAACATGTTCCCTCTCTCTCTCTCAGCATCTGGAGTTGATGGGACCACAGGTATATGGCACCATGCCAAGCTAATTCTTTCTCTTTCGTTCTTTTTCTTTCTTTCTTTCTTTCTTCTTTCTTTCTTTCTTTCTTTCTTTCTTTCTTTCTTTCTTTCTTTCTTTCTTTCTTTTCTTTCTTTCTTTCTTTCTTTCTTTCTTTTCTTTCTTTCTTTTTCTTTCTCTTTCTTCTTCCTTCCTTCCTTCCTTCCTTTCTTTCTCTCTTTCTTTCTTTCTTTCCTTTCTTTCTTTCCTTCTTTCCTTCTTCTTTCTTGTAGAGACAGACCAAAGTCTTGCTATGTTGCCCAGGCTGGTCTCAAACTCCTGGCATAAAGCGAACTTCCTGCCTTGGCCTCCCAAAGTGGTGGGATTACCGGTGTGAGTCAACAAATCTTGCCAAAAAATACAATTGATATTTATTTTATTTAACTTATGGATAAAGGGGTGCACAGAAGCAAAAGTGTATAGTGCCCATGAAAGTCATTATTCAACACTTTGGAAGAGGTACAGCCTTGCTTAGAAATACCATCCAAAGCAGAATAAGCAAAGAAATATGCCATATTTTTTCTTTTAATATACTCTAATTTTGTGATAAAATTTCTCTGTGGCTGAATCTAGCTAGAAGCATATTCACAAGAAATCCTGGGAAATTTAATTTGTACTGTTAGCATATTAGGGTACAGTGCCTTAGAAAGGCAAGGAATAGATACTGGGACATTACTAGCTCAATCCATTTATGTGACTATTTAGCATTAATATAACCATTTCCCCCATATTTATAAATAAATAAAATTATCTTTCATCCCTCCATCTAACATGAAATGATTATTCAACTTATAAAGACAGTCACATCTTCTTCAGAAAGAGAAGACATATGTTCTCAATAAATTATTCACCATTTTAAAGTTCAGGATCTCCAGGTGGTAATCAGACTTTTCATCAGATAAGAAAATGTGCCTCTAATATTTATATAATAAATAGTAGAGATGGGTAACACTTTGGCTAATGAGTAGGATGGCATGATAGAACAACTCTAAGAATAACTAGAAAATTTAATAATAAATAAATTTATTTTTTAAGTCATTAAAGACAACTTTCAAATCCCGTCACTGAGTAATTTTGTACATGGGTCAAATGAACAAGGAATTGAGGAAGCTGAGGATGAAAGAGGAATAATATCCATAGGATGTGTCATTTTGTCCACTTGATTACTGAAAGTCTCCTTGGTAGTAGATGAGAAGTTACATGAAAAATAGATGCACTTGGCCGGGAGCAGTGGCTTATGCCTGTAATCCCAGCACTTTGGGAGGCTGAGGTGGGCAGATCACAAGATCAGGAGATCGAGACCATCTTAGCCAACATGGTGAAACCCCATCTCTACTAAAAATACAAAAATTAGCTGGGTGTGGTGGTGCATGCCTGTAATCCCAGCTACTCAGGAGGCTGAGGCAGAAGAATTGCTTGAACCAGGGAGTTGGAGGTGGCAGTGAACTGAGATCATGCCACTGCACTCCAGCCTGGCAACAGAGTGGGACAACGTCTCAAAAAAACAAAAAACCCCAGATATCCTCACATCCTGTGCTTTTGCTTATGGTTCCATTCACGTAACTCTTCCCCAGAACTCCATGTGACAGATACATTAATCTTGTTCTTTCCTAATCTCTAATCTAGGAAATGTAGATCTTTATCTCAGTTGACTTCTTTCTTTAGCACAAGAAAGACAATCAAATGTACTTCCTGAAAATTTACCAATATTTCAATTCCTTTCTGAGCTAACCCTGAGTTGGGCCATAATGCAATAGCCATCTACTTCCAGGTGAAAGAAACATATCATGTAGAACTATACGTAAATCAAGTTTTATCTTTATTTTATTTCTATAGATTTAGGGGGTACAAATGTAGTTTTGTTACATTGATACAGGGTGCAATGGTGAAGTCTGGGCTTTTAGTGTAACCATCACCCATATACTTTTTCTTTCCTTTTTCCTTTAATTGGTCATACATAGGGTAGTCACATATCTAGTTTGTGTATTGCTATTGTTAAAATGTAATGACTTATAACTTTAAATTATCTTTACACTCTGACATTTGGGTCATCTAAGTCAAAGCTTTTTCATATCCTACAGGCATATTAGTTATGTGATTACTTTATTGAAATACAGATTCTGATCCAGAAATTCTGTGGTGGGGCCTCAAATTCTGCATTTCTAACAACCTTTCAGGAGAGGCTGAGGCAGCTGGTCAGTGGCCAAACTCTGAGAAGTGAAAATTTAGAGAAAATTTCATCTTTTGTTTACCAAAACATCATCCATAGAGGGGAATTGTAGGAAATCTGTTTACGAAAATCTTTGCAAACTACATGAGAAAAGAGACACAGCCCTGATATAAGACAAAGGAGTTATACTGCTACTCATAAAAGAACACTACCAGTAATTTTGTGGAAACACCCTGGCAGGTTAAAAAACAACAACAAAAAAAAAAAACAAGCAAACAAACAAAATTTGCTCAAGGAGATGGCAGAAGCTGGGTAGAATAATAATGTACATTAATATTATTAAATTCCTACAATAGTAGGAATCTACAATTCCTAGATTCATGGATTAGAACCTCTTGCTAAGTTTTTACATCTATATTTATTTACTGAGACAGGAAACAGGAGCTCTCCAGAGAAGATAATGGAACTTGTATTTACTCATGGAACATCTTAGCAGTGCCAGCTTCCCTATGCAGATTTCTCATGAGGCAATGTAATGAAGGCCAGATGTGCCTGTGTGTGCAACAGGGTTAGCATCACAGGGAGCAACACTGAAATTCGGGCCCAGAGTTTACATAGGGCAGCAGCCCATCTGTCCATCATCCCTTTCAGGGAGACAGAGAGGGTAAAATAAGCAAACAAATAAACAAATCTTGATTTGAGAAGGTAAATAAATCCTCTCTGGGAGGAGAATCCAACTGCCGTTTTAAAAATTGAATTTCAAAACTGAAAACTGTAATATTTGACATAAAAATTCACTGGATGGGATCAATTGAATAATGAAGATAACAGAGAAATAAGTGATTAAACTTTAAGATAGAGCAGAAATTATCCTACCTAAAAAACAAGAGAGAAAAGAAAATATTTTAAAACATAAACAGAGCCTTGGAAAAAGTGGAACAATATCAAAAGGGTCTACAAGTCTAGTCATTTGATTACCACAAGGAAAGAAAAAAAACACTGGTACTGCAAAAAAAGTTGTAGAAATAATGCGCAAAAACTAAAATTTATGAGTGGAAGGAGCTAAG
The DNA here is from genome assembly GCA_963573385.1 of Cacajao melanocephalus. Classification (NCBI taxonomy): domain Eukaryota; kingdom Metazoa; phylum Chordata; class Mammalia; order Primates; family Pitheciidae; genus Cacajao; species Cacajao melanocephalus. The sequence goes on along the minus strand of CAUYLG010006674.1, from coordinate 29,718 downwards.
AGCTTTTTGTAACCCTCAGGTAATAAAGACACAAGAGAATGCATTCTTCATCGACTGACCTAAACTGACAGATAAATACAAAACTGCAGTGTCTTTTTTTCTGAACTTACTTAACCCTAGATTATTTTTTGAGGACTTAAAATGATCAATTCCTTAAATGCACTTTTCTGGAATTTTGACCATCTTTGATGAAGCAATAACTGAAAATTTTTTAATGTAGTCTTGTCCCATCCGCAGCTCATAGGTCATATGCAGCCCAGGATAGCTTTCAATGCTGTCCAACACAAATTTGTAAATGTTCTTAAAACATTATGAGACTTTTTTGTGATTTTTTTTTTCAGCTCATCAGCTGTCATTAGTGTTAGTGTATTTTATGTGGGTCCCGAGAAAAGTATTCTTCTTCCCATATGGCCCAGGGAAGACAAAAGGTTGAACATCCTTGGCTTAGCAGAATACCTTCCTTGCCCTAATATCATATACTATTTCCTGGTTCTCATTCCAATTCTTTATGTTTCCCCTCCCTATTTTAATTAATAAAAATATTTGCTTAGTGCCAGAAAAATAAACTTTTGCATCTGATTTTATGAAAAGGATTTCTTTCCTTCCCTCCCCCTACCCTTCATCGCTTTCTCTCTTCCTCCCTTCCTTTCTTTCTTTTCTTTCTTTCTTTTTTTGGCAGAGTCTTGCTCTGTCACCCAGGCTGGAGTGCACTGGCAGGATCTTGGATTATTGTAATGTGCACCTCGTGAGTTCAAGCAATTCTCCTGTCTCTGCCTCCTGAGCTCCTGAATATCTGGGACTACATTACTTTTAATGGCAAAAAACACAAATACTTGCGATGAATCTAAAATAATAGTGGTATGAATTTTCTTCCATGTGCTGTACTAGCTACATTCTAAGAATTTTAATATATGTTAATTTTCATCTTCATAATATTTTGCAATTTCACTTTTTGACTTCTTTGACTTGTAGCTCATTTAAAAGTATCTTTTCCTCTGTGTTCTGGGTCTATTTATATGTACTCTATTTTTTTTTTTTATCTTGGGTGTATTTTCCTGCTTCTCTGCATGTCTTTGCATTTTTATTGGATGTCAGACATTAAAATTTATAATTGTTGGGTGCTAGTTATTTTTATATATCTTTAAATATTCTTGAGATTTGTTCTGGGATTTAGTTAAGCTATTTAGAAACTGATAAGATTTGCTATTACTTTTTGTAAGATTGGATCAGAACAGCTTTTAGTCAGGACTGCTTTTTCCTCATCACTGAGACAATAACATACTGAACACGTCAACAGGCACCTCATGTATTATGAGGTTTTTCTGCTCTGGCTGGTGGGAACACAAACTATTCTAGGCTATGTGTCAACTCCTGGATTGTTTTTCTCTGCTAATGTCTTGTAAGTTATTCCCCAGATTCAGATTTTATCCTCACATGAATTATATCATCAGTATTCAGCTAAAGATTCAAGAGAAACCCAAGCAGATCTCTAAAACTCTTTCTACTGTAGCTCTCTCTTCTTTACTCTGCCTTAATAATTCTAGCCACCTTGGCCTCTACTGTTTCTGAAATTTTTCTCCTTAGGATAACTTAATAACAGGTAGATTCTGTTTTGGTCCCTCTATCTCTTTGTTGAAACTGACAAAGTCTCCTCAGATAGTAAGCTCATTCAATAATGGGGTTGTCTTACCTGTTTTTATTAACCTGGAGATCACTGTCTTGTGCTGCTTGTTTTCAAATATTTGAAAACTCGTTTCTAATTAAATGCTTGATTTTAGTCAAGCAGTATAAATAGTTTATTGATACAATTTGTTATATGCAATTAATCTTAAAAAAGGAAAAACCTTGTGTGTCCATTTTTTGTTAACAAGGAAGAATACCACCCAACTTGCCTGGCTTGGATGTATTAACAAAGAATACCCAAAACTTACTGAAAAGCCTGTTGAAATACTGTTTCTTTTCCAACTATATATCTGCAACAGGCAATAATTTCTCCATACTTCAACTAAAACAATGTATCTTAGCAAGTTGAATCCAGAGGCAGAAATATCTTTATGAAGCCACATATTTTTAAAATGTTTGGAAAAAATTATAAAAGAATTTTACTCTTACAACAATTTGGGGGAGAAAAATATATTTTTCAATCTATCAGTTCTATCAACATAGGAGATTATTATTTTGCTAATAAATTCCTAACTAAACACTTTGAAATATTATATTTTAATTTCTTATAAGGTAAATATTAATATATTTAACCCAAATAAACAGCATCTATTGAGCATTTCCAATTATTTAAAGAAGTTAAGTATCTCTGCAATCAAAATTTTGAGAATTGCTGAACTATTTAATTACCTTGCATTTAATTATCATCTGAAGCAAAGTTATACCAATAATTTTCTGTGCACTATTTTTGTTTTTTCCAGTGTAAATTTATTAAACAGTACTTTAAACTGAATATCCTTATATGAAAATTATTTTAGCCCCATATTTGACAATGTTTACTCATTCTTTTACTCAATAACTCAACCAATACCCAAATAATTAGGGACCTAATGACATTTGTGTACTTTCTTCTTTGGCCTACTCAATTTCCTTCTTGTCAATTAGGATGTGTGCATGAGGTATGAGGATGTGGTGAGGGGATTGAACATTCATTCATACGTATCCTCCAAAACTCAAGATTCTGCTTGGGTTTTAGTTGTCAGTTATAGAGATCTATACAGGACATCCAACTACAGCACTATCTGTTTCTGAGATTTATAGTTAATCATTATAAAGGGGAAATCCACTCCCAGAAAAATGCTCAGGGGCCTTCACTAATCCCTACACATCTTAAAAGATCTGGCAGTAGACTGTGGAACCAGGGCTCTATTCTCATTTCCAGGAGCATTGCAATTTATCACTCCCTTAGCTGTACTTCTGCAGCAAAGCAATGTGTAAATTTCACCTTGGAGGAATTAGCTGAGCTGCTTTCTGTGTATTTGTAATGTGTGTATGTATTCCAACTCTACTATTTTATTATTATGAATCATGAGCAGTCAGTTGTTACTTCATTTCTTAGACTTCTACTGCTTCCACTCAAAAAAGACTTTTAAAAGTTATCTAAAAAAGGCTGTAGGTCCCCCAGGACAATAAATCTCTACCTGTTATCTGATTTGTTACAATGTTAAAATCTTTTCCTGACAAGCCTAAAGCACTATATAGGAATTTTTTTGTCCTTTTATAAAGGTCTTCTATCAGAATAAAGGTTTATACTGTATTTTAATTTAAAATCTAGCAAAACTTTATGCTGTCTAAAAGTAAAATTATTTAGCTTGATATTAAATTTCTATAATGTAATCGTGTATGATAAAATCACTTTTGTCTCTGTACTTTTGGTAAAATCTGGCCTAATTTACTATTATTGGAAAAAGAGAAAATATATAGTTATTATGCTTGTTTTTCTCATTACTATTACAATCTTATATTAGAAATTCACACAAAAATTTTATTCACTACGTATTTGCTAACTGAACTAAAAACTATTTTCTCATGATAAAGAAGAATGACTGTAAAAATGCAAATCAAATAATCTTTAATTTCCTAAATGCATATTAATATATCTACAGTGAGTAATAATAAAGTGTTAATAAATTATTACTGAATATATTTTATGATCAGTTTTTTTCCATGTGACTGCCATTCACATGTTGGTGTTTGTGTGCATAAATGTGGGAGGGGAGTAGGTACCTATTTACTTTATTAACTCACTTTAGTTATAAACACACTGGGAAAGAGGACAAGGATTAAAGTATTAAAACACTTGAAACTTTTATATCAATAAGCAAAGTGTATTATACATGTAGATGGATAGCAGTTTTTTTAGTAATAAACTGTTTAATACATTTTAATTTTATTCTAATTTCTTAACTATATGGTTGAAGATTCCGTATACAGGTTGATTAAAACAAATGCTCACTTTCAAAGTTTCAAACTTTTTATACCTTTAGAATCAAAACATTTAAAGCATTTTGATTATATTTACTTGTTTTAGAAAATGATAAGAGCACATAAAAATATTTGAATATAATAAAACATTTGTCTATTATGAAAAAGTTGTATTATTTTTTCAAACAAAAATATATATGAACATAATGAATATCATCCTTAACAAAATTGCAGTCTAGATGACATAAAAACTCCCAAAGCAGGTGACTACTAAAATAAAATAAACACATGTTTAAATACACATATATGAAATAAAGGAATTTCTAGGGACCACTGACAAAGAAAAAGTATAAATGAGAGAAGTAACATATGTACAATCACATATAATACAATTTTCATAAAACAAGAATTGTTGAGGGAGGCCATGTGCAAATGACAATAATTTTGAATTCCCTGAATTGATGAAAGACAAGAATTCTCAGATACTGGAGTACAAGGTACCTTGATCAAAGTAAATAAAATATAACCCATAAAAAACATGTAATTAGATGCATCTAAAAAACCCTCCCCCTAAAACCTTAGATAACTATATACTACTAATCAAATTTCAACAAAAGAAAAAAAAAACTAGCAGATGATTTTGATACAATGAAAGAGGGAGGAGGCCAAGAAATTCTAAACAGACAAAGGTGGGTCCCTGGCAATAGCCCATCTTCAAGCCAAAAAACCTGAAACCTGTGGCCCAATGTGACAATCTCTATTCCTGTTTTCCCTCTTGAATGTTGCCTTTTTCTAAACTACCCATGGCCCATCCCACACCCCTGGTCCCATACTTATGAAGACCTCAGACTCAGCTGGAGAGAAGTAGAGAAAGGACTGGACGTCAGAGAGAAGCAGGTTGACTTCAGAGGGGCACCTCTTCTGCTTAACTTTGAAGAAGAGTCTGGCAGATATGGCTGGACTTGAGGGGAACATGACCTGCCTGTTCTGACCCCTTTTCCAGCTTTTCATGCTGAGAACCACTTTCATTGTTCAATAAAATCCTCCTCATTTACCGTCCTTCAATATGTTTGTGTGACCTCATTTTTCCTGGACACCGGACAAGAGCTCAGGAGTCACAAGTGCATATAACCACCAAAAAAGGCTGACATACTAGCCTTCAGCTCAAGATGGCTTCACCAGGGAATTTTATGAAATGCTTTATAAATAAATACAACCAATACTTCACAAAATGAGAGTAAGAGGAAATACTTTGCAACACATTTGTAAGGTCAAAGTTATTTTCTGCCAAAATCAAAGATCTTTCAAATGGAAATGCAATATATCAACATCCCTTATGAACACAGACAAAATTATCTGTGCTTTGTCTATTGATTCCTCTTCTCTCAGCCTTACCCTGGCAACCACTGATCTGTTTACTGTCTGTGTAGTTGTGCATTTATGCAAAATGCCATATAGTTTCATATTGTGGTTAGAAAAGATACTTGATTTAAATCTTTGTAAGTTGTTGTGTCGCCTAATATAGGATTCATCTTGGAGAATGTTGCATGTGCATTTAAGAATATTCTGCAGCTATTGGATGGCATGTTCTTGATATGTTTGTTAGTTTTGATCTTTTAACTTCCATATAAAGGTATATGCTTTATACACTCTCATTAAATTATTAGGGTATTCTAATTTGACTGTGTACTACCAATACCAGTGTGTTTTATACTTTCATATGTTTTTGTGTTACTAATTAGCATTCTTTTCTTTGAGATTGAAGAACTCTCTTTACCATTTCTTTTTAGAGATGTATGATGGTGATGAACTCCCTTAGCTTTGTTTGTCAGATAAAATTTTAACAGTCGTTTGTTCCTGAAGGGCAGATTTGCAAGGTTGCCAAGGACAGTATACTTGATTGGCAGTTGTTTTTCTTTCAACGGTTTAAATCAGTCCAAACTTTTGGCTTCCCTATGCCACATTCAAAGAAGAATCGTCTTGGGCCACACATAAAATATACTAACAAACACTAATGATAGCTGATGAGCTAAAACAAACAAAAAAAATTGCAAAAAAAGATAATGTTTTAAGTAAGTTTATGAATTTATGTTGGACTGCATTCAAAGCCATCCTGGGCCACAGGAGGCCTGTGAGCTGCAACTGGACAAGTTTGCTTTAAATATATCATATCACTTTCTTCTGCCCTGTAAGATTTCTACTGAGAAATCTACTGGTAGCCATAAGGAAACTCCCTTGTATGTTATTAGTTTCTTGTATCTTGTTGCTTTCAAGATCTTCTCTTTGTCCTTGATTTTTGACAGTTTGATTCTACTATGTTTTAGTGTAGTCTTGTTTGGATTGTTTCTGATTGGAGAACTTTGACCTTCTTGTATCTTCATATTTATATCTTTCCCCAATGTTGAGACATTTTCCATTGTTTCTTTAAATGTGTTCTACTCCTATATTTTTCTGTTTTTTGGAAGGTTTTATAACTGGAACATTTGTTCTTTTGATGCTGTCCCATCTTGCCAGTACATTCTTTTCATTCATTTTGATTATTTTTTTTCTCCTCTTAGTATATATTTTGAAATAACCCATCTCAATTTAGTCTTTCTTTTGCATGATCATTGTTTTGTTGATCTTCTTTACTATATTTTATATTTCATTTTTACATTTTTCTGCTCCAGAATTTGATATTTTAAATATATTTTCAATCTCTGTTTAATTTCTAGCTTTTATAATTTATTGTTTTTCTGATTACACTGAATTATTTCTCTGTATTTTCTTCACACTTGCTGAACTGCCATAAACCAATTATTTTAAATTCTTCAGCAGTTCCAACATATCTATTTATTTGGTGTTAGCTATTGAGAGATTATTGTGTTCTTTTGGTGGTACTATCTCTCGTTAGTTTTATTATTCTTATTATTTTCATGTGTGCATGTTTGCAGATGGGATTTATTCAAATGTTTGTAAACTAACTTATTCTGGGAAATTCTTTACCAGTCAACCAATCCAGAGATTCTGAGAAAGCTGTTTTCTGTGATACAAGGATAGTTTTGAAGCTGGGGTCCTTGGGCAGGTTGGCCTGGTCCCTGGGTCAGCAGAACAGTATATCTGGCACTAATTCCATGGCACTGGCCTGAAGCTTGATCCACTAGGTTAGACCTGTTGATTGGGTCTACAGGATGGACATTGAGCCTGGGTGTACAAGCTTGAACCTGAAGCCTGTGTCAATATATTAGACCATTCTTGCATTGTTATAAAGAAATAGCTGAGACTAGGTATTTTACAATAAAAATAAGTTTCATTGACTTATAGTGCTGCATAATTTACAGGAAGCATGGTTCTGATGTCTGCTTGGCTTCTCAGGAGGTTTCAGGAAGCTTGCAATCTTGGCAGAAAGCAAAGGGAGGGAGGCAGGCATGCTACATGGCAAAAGCAGAAGCAAGAGTAGTGAGGGTGGGGAGGTATTACACACTTTTAAACAGCCAAATCTGATGAGCACTCACTATCACAAGAACAGAATCACAGAGATGGTGCTAAACCATTCATGAGAAATCCACCCTTATAATACAATCACCTCATACCCGGTCCTACTTCCAACATTAGGAATTACAGTTCAACATGAAATTTGGGTGGGGACACATACCCAAACTGTATCAGCCCATGAAGTCAGCCCAAAGTCTACAACCACAGGGGCTAAGCTGGTGCTGGGGCAGGTTGTTTTTTTGTTTGTTTGTTTTGTTTTTTTGAGATGGAGTTTCACTCTTGTTGCCATGCTGGAGTGCAATGGCATGATTTCAGCTCACCTCAACCTCTGCCTCCCAGATTCAAGTGGTTCTCCTGCTTCAACCTCCTGAGTAGCTGGGATTACAGACATGTGTCACCACGCCCAGCTAATTTTGTATTTTTAGTAAAGACAGGGTTTCTCAATGTTGACTAGGCTGGTTTCGAACTCCTGACCTCAGGTGATCAGTCTGCCTCAGCCTCTCAGAGTGCTGGAATTATAAGCAAGAGCCACCACACCTAACCTGGGGCAACTCTTGAACATGAGCCTGTAGGTACTGGCCAAGCATTGGAGTGAGCCTGGTTTCTAGGTCTAGTGGAATGTGCCTGGAGCCTGAGTCCATGGATACTGACCTGACACTGGAGCAGGCCTGGAGCCTGAATCTGCAAGGAGATATATATATATATATATCCTGAGTGTGTGTGTGTGTGTGTGTGTGTAGTGTGTGTGTGTGTGTGTGTGTGTGTATATAGATATACATATATGTATATATATATATTGCAGAACCTAGTTCAGAGCTGGGTCTGCAATGGTGGTGTTGGAGTCTCAGATAATAGAGACTGGCCTGGTACCAAGGTCTACTAGGATAAGCCTAGACCCTGGGTCTACTTGAGCAAATCATAACTTTGGTACTTTGCTGCCTGGGACCATGGGGACCTCTCTGGTACTTGGGGCCAGCCCAGTGCTGGGGCTAATATAGAGCCCTGGCCTCTGAATCTAGTATGGAGCGTAAGGTCATGGGTACTGGCCTGATGTCTGCAACCACTGATGGTGGCCTGGATCCTGAGACCATGGGGTCCAACCGGGTACTAGGAGCAGTCTTGAGCCTGGGATCACTGAGGTTGGGCAGGCAGTGGGGGCATTCCAGAGACTGAGGGAGAAGGCAAAGGGAGGCAGAAGGCACTAGTGCTAGTCTGATGCTGAAAGTGGTCCTGAGCCTGGGACTACTAAGGTCAGTCTGGCCCTGGGTCAGAACGGAGACTGACTGCCAAGCAGTCCTGGACATGGGGCTTCAAAATTTGACCTCATTCTAGGGCAGGTCTGAGGGCTCAGTTAATGAGTAATAACCTGGAATCGGGGCCATGAGGACCTGCTTAGTGTTACTGTGGGTGGCTCAGTTTTATGGTTTGAAATGAAGTTCTATGTTTACTTCCCTTTGTTCTCACATGTGTAGGGTATCTCTCCTTACACTGTACCGCCTGGGTTAGGGGATACGTGACATAGGTAATGTAAACCTGTCCTTTCTACCCTCTTCAATGCATATCATTTTTATTTCTGTACCATACCCAGGTATGGTACTATGATCTCTCATTTGGTTTCCTTAGACTTTTTGAAGGTACTCTAATGCATGGATAGTTATTCAAATTGGTGTTTCTATGGGGATGCCTGCATGAAGAGTCCTACTCCAACATTTTTCGTATGTCCATATGCATGATATAAACTTCCTAAATAAAATCTTGAAAGTCTATTATAACACTAATAGAAAACTAATGCATTTTTCTTTATGAAAATGCTGTCTCCCTTGCTTTATATATATGTTCGTATAAGAGCTTCTATCCTTATACATTACTCCATGTCCTATCCCACATCACAGTGACTGTGATCTATGCTGAGGCAGCCATTCTACATAGCATTTAAAATGCAATATGTAGTGGTGTGCTCTTTTCTCACTACTTTGAATCAATGACATCATTAAACTAAAATACATAATAGATATAGTTTTAGCATTGTAGAAAAAACAGTTGAAAAGATGAATCCAAAGCATAGAAATGAGAAGTGAAAAATTACAAATAAAAAGTATTGATGATATTCAATCCCTGATCAATCATTTCTAAGTTTAGCACCATTCTTGTCCTTCCTGCATTTGGTATAGATGAGCTAATACATTTTTCATCGGCCTGTTGGTTAGTTAGATTTACATTTCTGTCATTTGCAACCAAAACATGTATTAATATAATAAATGAAGAAGTAGTTACTATCACTGGAAATAAATACTATTATATTCTTTATTAAATTTACATACTCTACATGACTTATAGATACATGATTTTTGCTCTCTATTCTGAATAATGATACAAATGTAATAGCATTAATAAATCGGCTATTCTTAGCTAGTTCAAAAGATGGCCTCATGATTTCCATCATTAATAATAGTAGTAACATTAGAATTGTCCACCCTGCACCAATCTCTTTTCTTTCCATTCCATCTTTCACGTTGCAACCAGGAATAGCTGCAAAAAGCTCAACTCTAATTTTGCAATCTCACAGATGTCTTTCCTCTAACAAAATAATTATGAGAAGCAATAAAAGAAGCAAGTCAAAATGTGTTAATATCTTAGTATGACACTCAAAGTCCTTGAAAATATAATTATTAAAACATTAATTATCATTTTAAACTGGACACCATCTCTTTGATCATGCAATCTGCTTGGTTGAAGTTCTTTTCTTCCATTCCCGGATTTATCAACATTCTGCCACTCGTTTATGTGCTAACTTAAATGCTCCTTCACCCTTGACATCTTTTCCCCAAAACTGATATCAAAATTAATCTAATTTATTTAAATTTATATCTATATGATTTTATTTCTGCTATGGATTCATGCCAATATTACTAATATTTTCACTAACAATTTATATTTTTGTGTCTATAAATAGATCATAAACATTTTGAAGGCTTCAAGTGAAAGATGACACTTAGCTCTGTATAACCCACTTTATGTTTAAAAGAAAGGATCTATGTGGCACTGTAAACAATATTAGAGGGATTCCACAAAATATTACTGAATGCTTAGCCTAAGTTAAAGGGTAGCCTCAAAAGTGATGTGCTATATGCTGTTTAAAACACTGAAAAGGAACAGACAAGTTTTCATTATTGAAACTACTGGAAAGGCACATAAATGTACATTTGCAGCTAAATTTTTTACAGTACTAAAGAAAATTTAAGTGAATAAGATTGAGTGTACAGAGTATAGTTAGTTGAAAATTTCCAAAGTATTTTTTAAAAGTTAAATCCAAAGGAAGCAACTGCATTATTTTATTTGTAACAGATAGCTTTTGAACTTTTTAGCCAAGTCATTGGTGACTTCATTTTGCACATAAAATTGATTTAAGACCACATGTGAGAACATTCTCTATACGTTATTGACTCCTAAAAAGTTAAGATTGGATATATTCATTTTCATAATACATGTTAACCACCTAAAAAAGAAACAGTCACCAACCATCATGTTTATTGTTTTTTAATGGAATGTTTAAAATTGTTGTCAAACATGATATACAAATCTTTCTCTTTGTTTCTTTTCTTCATTAGAGTTCATGTCTTATTAAGTATTATGGAAATTTGGTAGGAAGTAATAGGAAACATAAATTGAACACTGTAGAGTCATCTGACAATTTTCAATTTATGTTCCAAAGGATTATACTTAAATTACATTTAATATGATTTTCCAAAACTTGGATGAAATGTATTTTTCCTTTTGGTTTTGGTTTAGTTTTGTTTTTGTAGAAACAGAGTCTTGCCCTGTTGCCAAGGCTAATCTCAAACTTCTGGCCTCAAATAATCCTTCTCCCTCAGCCTCCCAGTAGCAAGAATTACAGGCATGAGCCATCATGCCCAGACAGAAATGCATTTTTATATGTTAGGAACAATTATAAAACGGAAGTTAGTTGATGGAATAATTTTATATAAATCCAAGTATCTAATAATCTAATAATGCAATATAATCTATTTATATATCAGATAAATATAGACCATTAAATCTAATTATAAAATCTAATTAATCTTCTAATCCAACGTATAAACTAATGACCTAATCTCTACGAAATACAAATTGTATGTTTAAGTAGAAAAATTACAACTTTAGTTCCTGTAATAATCTCAAGGTAGTAGACACAAAACTCTGTTATCTCACTCCTTGGGTCAATTTCTTACTATCTCCCCAGTGTATTTTCTCTCTTGTTTTGTGTCCATCTACCATTCATTCATTCATTCAGCATATAGAAGTCAAATTATATCATATGCCAGTGGTGAATGCACATGACACAGAAGTAAACAAGCTAGACAAAGATATATGTTCTTGTGTATAGCAATAGAAAAATGTTCAAGTGGGTAAATAACCTATATATATGTATGTAAATAAAAAATGATATGAAGGAAGTAAAATAATATATTTGAATGTAGAGTGAAATAAATTGGCTTTTTTATTGTACATTCAGTTTAAATATTTATATTTTACTTTGAGGTCAAGCAAAGCCAATAAAGAGTTTGTAGCAGAGGAATAACATAATATGAGTTGTGTTATTAAATGATTAGTCTGTCTGCTGTGTACAGAATACATTATAGGGCCAAGGACATAAGTAGAGAGAGTGTATAGAAGGCTTTTGTAGTAAACCAGGATCAGCTTGGTAGCAATTGAGGCAGATAAAACTGTACTTAACTACCTGAAGTATGTTGGTTGACAAAAATTTTTCTACTGCCTCACGAATAACATTAAAAAATTCTCTAAAAGATGGAGAGATAACTTCGCTTGTAGCAAGCACCTTAAATGAAAAGGGATATAGTTAGGGTTTTCATCTAGAATGAAGGCTTTATTTAGGAAATGTATTCCTGTGTTTCTTTAAGTAAATGGGAATCACAAATCTGTATTCCAGGAATAATGAAAACATGCAATGTTATTTCCATAGATGATTTTCATAAGAAATAACTAAAATTAGTACCTTTGTACAGATTGTGACACATAGTAAAACCTTTTAACTTTGGTATAAATATTTATCAGATAATTTTAAAATAATGCAATTCAAAATGGTAACTCATTTAAGTCACCTCAAAATTTATAGTTTGTGGACCTACATATTTGGGGCAATAATATAATTTCATTAGATTTAAATGTATTCTCATCATACAAAGTCTACTATCAAATAAAATGGCATTAAATTAGAAATCAATAACAGAAATATCTCTGAAAAGTCCTGAAATATGTGAAAGTAAATTTATAGACTTTCAAATGACTGAAACATCAAAAAAGAAATCTAACCAAAAATTAGAAGTGAAATTAATGAAAAGTAAAATGCAGTATATGAAAATTTGTGAGATGCTGCTAATACAATACCAGGGGGAAGTTTTATAGATATCAACACATATATCTTGTAATAAAAGAAAGGTCTCAAGCTCAAATTCCACTTTAAGAAACTATCAAGTAAGTATAAATTAAAAGGAAGGATAAAGTAGTTCCCAAGTAAACAGAATAAAGGAAAATAGAACAGTAGACTTTAGCAGTCAATTAGAAGAAACAAAGAGAACTGCTGGGAAAAATCACTAAGACCAAAATCTGGTTTTTGAGATTTTTTTTAAATGATAATCTAACCAGGCTAATAAAATAGAGTATATGCAATTTAACAATATTGGCATGAAAGAATTTATACTACTATACATTCTACAGATATTAAGAGGATAATATGTAATGATCATAATTAATTTTATATCATAAAACCAGAAAACTTAGATTAAATTGATAAATTATTAAAGACACAAACTACCAAACTCAAGAAGTAGATATGTATCCATTCAAATATCAAATTCATAGTGCCATGGTTTGAATGTTTATCTCCTCCAAAACACATGTTGAAATTTAATTGCCATTGTGATGGTATTAAGAAGTGGAAAATTTAAGAGAAGTTTAGATGATGAGGGTTTCACTTTCATGAGTAGACTAATGCAGTTATTGCAGAAGTAGGTTTGCAGACTCTTGCTCTGCCTCCCTCTCTTGCCCTATCTTTTTATTATCTGATGCTTCTGTCATATTTTGATGTAATAAAATAGCCCTTGCAGATTCTAGCCTCTTGATCTTGGACTTTCTGCACTCCAGAACAGTGAGAAATTAATTTATGCTAATTACAAATTTTCCAGTCTATGGTATTCTGTTATAGCAGCACAAAAAAGACTAAAACATTTAATTAAAAGCCTTCCCACAAGGAAAATTCTAGGTCAAGATGGTTTCACTGGTAAATACTACCTAATATTTAGGGAGAAATAATATAAATATATACAAACTCTTCCAGAAAATTAAAGAGAATATAAAACAATATAAAGAGAATATAATACAAATTATTCTCTGAGGCCAGAAGTACCATGATGTGATACCAGACAAAACCATTATAAGAAAAGTACAACTTATTATCCCAAATAAGCATAGGTGCAAATAATCTAAACAAAACTCTACTATTCTGTCTATATATTATATAACCTTATCTGTCTCTATGTATAATATAATATTATAGGTATAATATTGTATTTTATATATATAATCTCAATACTGAGCAGGGTTCATTCCAGGAATGTAAGTTGCATTCACTTTCAAAATTAATCAGAGGAATTTGTTATATTAACAAACCACAAAAGAAAATCATTATAATCATCTAATCATCTCAATGATCTTTAGAAAGCATTTGAAAAAAATCCACTGTCTTCTTCGGTTGAGAAGTAGGAATAAAATAATATTCCCTCAGAGATGAAAATGGGCATCACTGAAATATCTGTGTCTAACATTATACTTAAAGATGCAAAGCTATAGGCTTTCTTCCTAAGGTCAGGAATGTCTTTAGAACATTGAGAATGTTGGCTTTCCCTGGTTAATGTTGTACCAGAGATTCTATCCAGTGGACTAGAAAGAAAGTGTAACACCTATCTACAGCCATGCATCCAAAAGGGAAAGGAAAATCTAAAACTTTATTTTAGATTTTATATATATTTATTTTTCTACATTGCTAAGTATTTTGAAGAAAATATTTAGCAATGTAGAAAAATAAATATATACAAAGCTTCAAGAACTAGTGTTTAGTAACATCTGTCTGTTAGTAACAAAGATAAGTAATTCAAATTAAAAATATGGTGCCATTTCTTTTTTTTTTTTTTTGAGATGGGGTGTCACTCTGTCATCCAGACTAGAGTGCAGTGACGTGATCTCAGCTCACTGTAAACTCTGCTTCCCGGGTTCAAGTGATTCTCCTGCCTCAGCCTCTCGAGTAGCTGGGACTATGGACATGTGCCACCATCCCAGACGAATTTTTGTATTTTTAGTAGAGATGGGGTTTCTCCATGTTGGCCCAGATGGTCTCAAGCTACTGATCTCAGGTGATCCTCCCGCCTCAGCCTTCCAAAGTACTAGGATTACAAGTGTGACCCACTACGCCCCGCCTACAATGCCATTTTTAATAACAAAAAATAGAAATTACTTAGAAGGAAATTTAACAAAAAAATGTGAAAGACTAGGACGTTGCCATCTATACAACATGTTAATAGCAATTAAGATACAATTAAATGTAAAAACATTATGTTAAAGGATCAAAGATTGAATGTTGCTTTTGTGTGTGTGTGTGTGTGTATGATAGATTCAATAAAATCAACATCAAAATTCCTGATTTTAGCTCTTACTATTAAGCTCCAGTAGTTAAGAGAACAAGATATCAGAGCCAACTTGAAAATACAGATTAATGAAAAGGAGTAAGTTCCAAAATAGACCTACACATGTATGGGCACATGTTTTGCAAACAATGTGCAAAGAAAATTTAGTAAAGAAAGACAGCTTTTACCATGTGGTTTTAGAACAGTATGTTTTGTCAAAATGTACTAAAAAACAAACAAAAAAAACCAAAAACAGTTATCTATAATAAATCATAGACCTGATTATAAAACTTCAAACTATAAAAACATTAGAAGAAAACACAGAAAATCTTTTTTTTTCTTAAATTAGACAATGATTCTATCATATGACATCAGAAGCACAATTCAAAAACACAATAGGTGATCAGTGCAGTTTTATTAATATTTTTTAAAAGCGGTCTTTAAAAATACTATTTGGAGATGGAAAATGCTCTACTTTCTAATATCATTCAATACCATTGGTGGTTAGAATATTTACACATGACTTTTGAGAGACATAAATTTTCAGTCCATAGAAAGGGATTTTATCTAGAATGCGTAAGATTCTCAGAACTCAATAATACAAACACAAATAATCCAGCAAAATGGACAAAAATGGTGATAGAAATTTCTCCAAAGCAGGTATAAAATTGGACTATTCTGCAACAAATAAAACTTTTTCTACACAATTAGCCTTTAGTGAAATGCAACTCAAAACCACAGTGAGATATCACTTTAGTCTCACTAGAACGGCTAAAATTTTAAAAAAAGACAGTTAAAACAAGTATTGGTGAATATGAGGAACACTTGAATTCCTCATAAACTGCTACTGGAAATATACATTGTGTGCTAATTTGGAAAACAATATGACAGTTCCTCAAAAATTTATAGTGCCATTATATGTTCTAGCAATTTAGGCCAAAGAGAAGTAAAAACATACGTTCACATAAAAACTTGTCTATGGATGTTCATAGTAGCTCTAGTCTTAATAGCACCAATGTGAAAACAATATAAATGTTTATCAATTGATTAATGGATTAATAAAATGTGGTATGTCAGTACAATGAGATATTTTTAACTATAAAAAGGAAAGAAGTGGTGATACATAGTGATCATTATTTTAATAATAATTTACCTGGGAGGCTGAGATGGGAGGATTGGTTTAGCTTAGAATTTTGAGAGTACAGTGAATTATGATCATTTTACTGTAATCTAGCCTGGATGACAGAGTGAGCACCAGTCTCAAAAATTTATGATTTTAGTAATGATTTAACTAGTTTTTGAGAGTGACTACCAATGAATATGGGATTTGTTTTGGGGGTGATGAAAATATTCTTAAGTCAGCTATAGTGACAGTTGCCCAACTCAGTGAACATACTAAAAAAAAAAAACTTCAATGGTACAGCTTAAGAGGGTGAGTTGTATGATATGTGAATTATATCTTAAAAAAACTATTATATTAAAAAATCAACAAAAAGAAAATAAACCAGTAATTGTATGCAAAAACATTTTAACAAACACATAGCCAAAGAAGATACAGATATAGCAAGTAAGCACATGAAATATCATTAGTCATTAGGAAAATGCAAATTAAGACCACAATGAAATATTATTACCTATCCATTAAAATGTCTGAAGTTAAATAGACCTGGTAAGACTGAAGGGGGGCTCAAACTTTCATACAATGCTGCAGGAAGAGTGAATTAGAACAACTTTGAATTGAAAATCAATTTCTGTTTCTGAAAAAGTTAAGCAAATTTATTACATGATCTAACTATTCTACTCCTAGATGTTTTTCCAAAATAAATGAAATATACCTATCCATACAATGAATTGTGTACCAATATTCATAACTATCATAAACAGCCTGTTGATAAACATTGGTACATAACAGCCTAATTTGTCATAGTAAACAAACAAAAGAAAAAACTACCTAAATGCCCATCAATAGCCAAGCTATAGTCCAGAACAAGATTATCAACAGGTTTGTTATATTTATACAACAGAATGCTACTCAGCCATAAAATGGAATAAACTCCTCAAATACATGGGAGAACTGATGAATTCTCAAAATTAGCATATTTATATGTGAAAGTAACAAGATGACAAAGAGCATGCACTGCATCATTTTGTTTTTTTAAAGTTCTAGGAAATTCAAGTTAATATGTAATAACAGAAAGGAAATTAGTAGTTGACTAGGGGCAGATTGGGTGGAAGGGGTAGTAAACGGAGGGAAGGATTGCAAAGGGATATGAAAATTTTGGTGGATCATGGATATGTTTATTATCTAATTATGTAGTTAGCTGGTTTCAGGCATGCATACATCTGTCAAAACTTATCAGATTGTACATTTAAAAATATGTGCAGTTTAGTGTATGTTAATAATTTTTCTTTTTAAAATGACGGCCTATTTCAACCATCATGCTTGTTAATTGGAATATTACTGTACTGGCAGAACAACATGGATGACCACAAATTATGGATTATGAGCACATGAGCACCTTATTACTCTTAAACAAATATAAAAAATGCAGACAACTTTGTAATATATCATTTAAAAAATATCAACTTTACTGCCCACTTGGGTTTTCTACACTAAATATTACCTTAATCTGGTAGAACAGAGATGGCTACTACCTTACGTCTAAACAATTAATTAGCTTTTTCACATAAGAACATCAAACAAGCAGTCAAGTGCAAATACAATATATATAATTTTTTTATCTTTCCACGTAAATTCACCAATTCCATAAATTTTGTCTATTCATTTTCAGTGGTCTTTAATTTTAAAACATTATAAAATATTCAACATGACGGTTGAGAAGGCTCTAAATGTCTATAAGCATTATCTTATTTATGAAATGAATCATAGTGATTTAGAATACTGAGATTCTCTTTAGCTGTAAAACTCTGGTTGTGAGTTTTTTGAGTACTGGTTGTTTGAGTGCTCAAAAGCAATATTAAACAAGCTATATATTAAAAAAATCAATTGCAATAAAAGTATATTTCAAGTACTATGTAATTAAAATGTAATTTAACACATAATATACTTCCTTGAATTAAGATTTAAGGAGTTAACATATATTACATTAGGCTCTGTAAAGCAAATATTAGCTGAGTTTGCCCTGAATTTCAAGGTATGAACATAGTTGGCTCAATTTCCATTATCTCACAATCAGAATGAAATGGATGTCTTCTGCAAGATATTTGTTAATTGCCATGAATTTACAAAATCATGGTCGCTTCTCCATCCAATTTCCTGTTCCCAATCTACCTATTAATATCTAATATCCCATGGCTTTTCTATCTCCTTACTCAGGCTTTCAATCAGACAAAAGCTAAACTCATTTTCTTTAATTTTTTCAAAGTAACTCAAGTAAAGCAGAAGTGTCTTGTTAGACATCTCTATTCTTAAAGTTGTCTTGTACTCTGCCATCCAGAGTTTCTCACTGGCAAGCTTTCTGAAGGCTCCAACTTTCTGCTATGTGGATTAATTTATGTGGAATTCTACGTTATTGTTTTTATGGCGTAGAAAGTTCTCAAAGAACTTTGAACCAGAGATTTAAATTTCTAGCAGTGTGTGACTCAAAGGTATTGTGCCTTAGATTGACCTAGTATGTGCTAAATTTATCTAAACATTAGAGGTGCGGGTATTGCTTACAAATCTCTTACTTGTGACAATCTCGGGAAAGTCGTAGCAAATAAGTGGACATATTCATCAACTAGCCACCTGACTTGGAGATGACTTAATTTGGGGTGAGCAGATGTCTTCTTCTTGAGATTTGGGGACACTGTCTTATATAGTTGAGTCATCTTTCATGAGCTCTCCTATTCCAAGCGGCAATTTCCAGCACACTTCATTCCTGTGCTGTTTCTTAAAGAGAGCAATAGTGGCTTATTATCTCTATCCTTCCTTCATTAACCTCCTAAAATAAAGTGTTTTATTTATTATATTATGTTTTTCCCAAAATGACACTCTTCGGAGCTTCTGTGGTACCTTAGTCAGATCCTTCCTGTTTTTCCTTTTTTTCATTTAATGGTATGAATCTCTAATCTTTTTTGTTTCAGAACACATTATATTAATATCCATGAAGCAGCATCTGTGCCTTCTTCTTACCGCTTAGTTAAACATTTAGAAATCTGAAATCTGATTCTCCTTTACTCAACCTACAAGCTCATAAATATTTAAGAGCTGTTGTACAAATGGTAACATACTCTGAAACACTTGAAATTTTAAACTATTAATGACTTTTAGAGGACAGCCTCAGAAATTTCAAACAATATACCTTTCTTCTATGCATCTGACACCTTTCATGTTCTTTTAAAAAATTTCTACATCTTTCTATGGTAAACTGACTACTATTATAAATCTTCCATGCCCATTCATTCTCTGGCATTTGTTGAAACTATCTCTAGTGATTCTTTTGGATGTTTTTACTACATTGAAATATCCCTACACATGAGACTGCTCTCTTTCAGAATCAGTCTTAGCTAAAACAAGCTTGTAACTACTCATATATTTGGGCATATCTTTTTGATGTTGATTTACATAAAAATGTTGACTATTTCTTTGCAATATTAAAAAAATGAGTATACATACTATTAAAAGTTTATACTCTAATTTTTGTATTCACTTCTTGTCTAAAAGGTAAGGGTTGAAAATGCAATATCAGTCTCAAAATGATTTCAGATAGCTACCTATAAATATAGTGTAATGTTAAATCAAGAGTCATGTTTTAGTATCCTGTACAATTCTTTTGCAAGTAAGTATTTTGAAGATGAATACTTGGATGCTTCAATTATTTAGATAATCATTGGTTCAAGACACAGATTGTGCTGTACATGAACTCATAAGCACTTGAAATCTATTCTTCAGATGTAATTTAAAATGAAATTCCTGGTCACTTTCATCTTTTATATTTATTTTTGAAACCATCTAGACTCCTTATTATCCCTTGCTGTGAAGCCTTATCCATTTCCAGGGCCATTACACATTCTAGAAGAGACAAGGGAGAAGAACTTGGAACAAAGTATGTTTACTCTCATTCCCATGTGGAGACAACAGAATTAAATGTGGGACAAGTTATATAATCTTTCTTTCTAATGTCCTTTTCTCATGGCTTTTTCCATAGGACATTTTCATTTTTCCCAAAATGAAGCAGATATTTTATTCACTCATTAAATCTGGGATCATGCTGTTTACTTGCTTTGGCCACTAAAATAATAAATAGACAAAGTGATGTTATGCCAGCTTCAAGCCTATACCTTAAGAATTATTACATGTTTTTCCTTGCTGTTTCACATTTTTACTATCATCTTAAAAAAGATGTGCCCAAGCTAGCTCACTGATCCAGAAGGATGAAACACACTTCAAATACAAACAAGTAAGGCTGGATCAACTAAGCAAATATTTTTTAATATTTTTTTCTTTGCACAAGAAGCAAATATTAAATTATTTCTGCTACTGAAATTCTGTGGTTGTTTATAATCAGGAATTTTGTGACAATAATTAGTTGTACTAATTGAACCAACCACTCAAAACTAGACAAAGAATATAACCCCTGTAACTATGTTTTCTCACACAACACTCACACAAAATATTTACTTGTATGTATTAGATGTTACTGAAGGTTTGGCGGAAATATACAGGATCATAATGGTTTACAATATCAAAAATCTTAAAACTAAAACTATTGTCAAGTCCTTCAGCCATCTTACAATAAAGAAGTTCTCATTATCTATTTTCTTAGAGTTTTCCCTCTTGAAGTGGTTCTGCCATTAAACAAGAGATTAATCTGCTTCTACATTTTTCTTTACTCTGTGACTTTCATTCTTCTTTCTAATTTATCATATAGGTGAATTAAAAAATCTAGAAGACAACCTAGGTAATATAATTGAAGACATAGGTACGAGCAAAGATTTCACAACGAAGATGCCTAAAGCAATTGCAGCAAAAGCAAAGATTGACAAATTGGGTCTAATTAAACTAAAGAGCTTCTGCAAAGCAAAAGAAACTATCAACAGAGTAAAGAGACAAGCTACAGAACGGGAGAAAATATTTGTGAACTATGCATCTGACAAAGGTATAATATCCAATATCTACAAGGAACTTAAGTAAATTTATATCTATATATAAACAACCCATAAAAATGTGGGTAAAGGCTACGAACAGACACTTCTCCAAAGAAGACACACATGAAGCCAACAACCATATGAAAAAAAAGCTTAAAATCACTGACAATTAGATAAATGCCAATGAAAACCACGATGAGATACCATCTCACACCAGTCAGAATGGCTATTATTAAAAAGTCAAAAAATTACAAATGCTCGTGAGGCAGTGGAGAAAAAGGAATGCTTATACAGTTGGTGGGAGTGTAAATTAGTTCAACCATTGTGGAAGACATTGTAGCAATTCCATAAGTCCAAAAGACAGAAACAACACTCAATCCAGCAATTTCATTACTGGTTATATACCCAAAAGTATATAAATTATTCTATTATAAAATACATGCACACATATGTTCATTGCAGCACTATTCACAATAGCAAAGACACAGAATCAATCTAAATGCCCATAAAAGATAGATTGGATAAAGAAAATGTGATATATATACATCACGGAATACCATGCAGCTATAAAAAGAATGCAATCATGTCCTTTGCTGGGATACGGATAGAGCTGGGGACCATTGTCTTCAGCAAACTAACACAGTAACAGAAAACCAAATACTGCATGTTCTCACTTATAGGTGAGAGTGATACACATGAACTCATGATGAGAAACAACACACATTGGGACTTTTTGGAGGATGGAAGGTGGGAGGATTGAGAGGATCAGGAAAAGTAACTAATCGATATCAGGCTTAATACCTGGTAATGACAAAATCTTTTCAACAAACCCCCATGACACACATTTACCTATGTAACTTGTGCATGTATCCCTGAACTTAAAACTTAAAAAAATAAAACAAAAAACCTCATACTCTTCAACTGTGGGTTTCTGTTTACAAAGACACTTTATTGAGATTTGCTGAACAGAATCAGTTAATCAGAGTCATCACTTCATATCTAAAAATTTGATAATATAAATATTTTATCTCTTTTTGGATTCTTGTAGATGAAAGTGAGCAAAAAAACACAGTTATTTTCCCACAAATAATATCATGTATTTATCTTTTGAAGGTAGAACATTCTGTAATCACTTCTAACTCAAAATTTTTTATTCTACATTAATACAACAACAAATCTGTATGTTCCAATTTATTATTGAAAAGTTGTGATTAGCAAGGTCCTACATAATTGGAATAAACATGTACCATTATATGTTTTGAAGTATTTTGAAAAATAGGCACGTCCCAAATTATTCCAAAGGGAAACCTTCTACAAAATTGTTTTAGAAAGTTTGTGTTAACTCAGAAATGCCAAAATGATATTTAAAGGGAGAGAAATATTAGGAATATATTAATCTGAGACTCCAAAAACAACTAGGCTGGGATTTGATCATGATTAGAATGTGGTCTAATTTAAATAAAATATATTAGCAAGCTGTCCTGATCAAACTTACTTTCTGCAAAGATCACCTTGGTAGCAACATGGAGACTAAGTTAGAAGGGATATAGAAAGACCAACTAAATATTTACTGTATTCAGGAAAAACAAAAGTGTTTCAATGAAAATTCAGTAATGCTAGCTACATTAGGAAGATATTTAAGATGTGAAACAATAGAACTGGTTGAAGGCTATTGGTAGTCAGGAAGTGAGACTGCATGAAGATTGCTGCATGATTCACACTTCAGTGTGAATTAGCAGATAGGTTATTATGATTTCTACACATTTCTCATAGATTAAAAAATAATCATTTTTTAATCCAACTGCATCTGATTGAAATATCACTGGCGGGTGCGGTGGCTCACGCCTGTAATCCCAGCACTTTGGGAGGCTGAGGCGGGCATATCATGAGGTCAAGAGATAGAGACCATCTTGGCCAACATAGTGAAACCCTGTCTCTATTAAAATACAAAAATTAGCTGGGCATGGTTGCGCACGCCTGTAGTCCCAGCTACTCGGGAGGCTGAGGCAGGAGAATTGCTTGAACGTGGAAGGCATAGGTTGCAGTGAGCTGAGATTGCGCCACTGCACTCCAGCCTGGCGCCTGGTAACAGAGAGAGACTCTGTATCAAAAAAAGAAAAGAGAACAAATATTTGCTAATAATTTCTCATGTGCCAGATAGTATTCTAAGTGTTAGAGATATAGCAATAAACAAAATTGATAAAAACCTTTGTTTTAATAGAACAGGTTTTCTTAACAAGCAAAAACATACAATATAAAAACTAAGGAAATATGTAACACTTTTGGAGAAAGAATGATGTATCAATATATTAAAAGGGTGGTCAGGGAACCCTCGATAAGAAGATAACATTGAGTAAAGAAATGAAGAGATGAGGTGCAAGTCAAAAATATACTCAAAGGAACCTGGTTTAGTAAGAGCCATTATATCATGTTCCATATACAAAAATTTCCTAACTTCACTGAGTGGGAAGGAGTAAGATCCAGAATGAAGTGAGCTTAAGGAATAAGTAAGATGAATTAGAGACAAAAAAGCAATCACCTTTTAGAAAAGTTTTGACATAAAGAGCAAAGAAATTTGTTTTCTTTTTTAATTGTACTTTAAGTTCTGGGGTACATGTGCAGATCTTCAGGATTGTTGCATAGGTATACGCATGCCATGGTGGTTTACTGTCTCCATCCGCCTGTCACCTACATTAGGCATTCTCCCAATGTTATCCCTCCCCAACCTCTCAGCCCCCGTTCAGTTCCTCCCCTAGCCCCTCACCCCACAACATACCCCAGTGTATGACATTCCCCTCCCTGTGTCCATGTTTCTCGTTGTTCAACACCAGCCTATGAGTGAGAACATGTGGTATTTGGTTTTCTGTTCTTGTGTCGGTTTGCTGAGAATGATGGTTTCCAGATTCATCCATGTCCCTACAAAGGACACAAACTCATATTTTTATGGCTGCATAGGATTCCATGGTGTATATGTGCTACATTCTCTTTGTCCAGTCTGTCATTGATGGACATTTGGGTTGGTTCCAAGTCTTTGCTATTGTAAATAGTGTCACAATGAACATACATGTGCATGTGTCTTTATAATAGAATGATTTATAATCCTTTGGGTATATACCCAGTAAATGAGATTGCTGGGTCAAATATAATTTCTATTTCTAGGTCCTTGAGGAATCGCCACACTGTCTTCCACATTGGTTGAACTAATTTACACTCCCACCAACAGTGTAAAAGTGTTGCTATTTTTCCACATCCTCTCCAGCATCTGTTGTCTCCAGATTTTTTAATGATCTCCTTTCTAACTGACATGACATGGCAACTCAATGTGATTTTGATTTGCATTTATTTAATGACCAGTGATGATGAGCATTTTTTCATATGGTTGTTGGCCCCATAATGTCTTCTTTTGAAAAGTCTGTGTCATATCTTTCACCCACTTTTGAATGATTTTGTTTGTTTTTTTCTTGTAAATCTGCTTTAGTTCTTTGAAGATTCTGGATATTAGCCCTTTGTCAGATGGGTAGATTGCAAAAATTTTTTCCCATTCTGTTGGTTGCCGTTCACTCTGATGATTGTTTCTTTTGCTCTGCAGAAACTCTTAAGATTAATTAGATCCCATTTGTCTATTGTTGCTTTTGTTGCCATTGCTTTTAGTGTTTTAGTCGTGAAGTCCTTGCCTATGCCTATGTCCTGAATGGTTTTGCCTAGGTTTTCTTCTAGGGTTTTTATGTTGTTAGGTCTTATGTTTAAATCTTTAATCCATCTGGAGTTATTTTTAGTGTAAGATATAAGGAAGTGGTCCAGTTTCAGCTTTCTGCAAATGGCTAGCCAGTTCTCCCAACACCATTTATTAAACAGGAAAGCCTTTCTCCATTGCTTGTTCTTGTCAGGTTTGTCAAAGATCAGATGGTTGTAGATGTGTGGCATTACTTCCGAGGCCTCTGTTGTGTCCCATTGGTCTATATCTCTGTTTTGGTACCAGTACCATGCTGGTTTGATTACTGCATCCTGTAGTATAGTTTGAAGTCAGGTAGCATGACGCCTTCAGCTTTGTTCTTTTTGCTTACGATAGTCTTGGCTATGCAGGCTCTCTTTTGGTTCCATATGAAGTTAAAGTGTTTTTTTCAAGTTCTGTAAAGAAGGTCAATTGTAGCTTGATGGGGTTAGGATTGAATCTATAAATTACTTTTGGCAGTATGGCCATTTTCATGATATTGATTCTTACTAACCAGCAGCATGAAATGTTTTTCCATCTGTTTGTGTCCTGTCTTATTTCCTTGAGCAGTGGTTTGTCATTCTCCTTGAAGAGGTCCTTCACATCCTTTGTTAGTTGTATTCCTAGGTATTTTATTCTCTTTGTAGCAATTGTGAATGGGTGTTTGTTCATGATTTGGCTCCCTGCTATTGGTGTATAGGAATGCTTGTGATTTCTGAAAATTGATTTTGTATCCTGAGACATTGCTGAAGTTGCTTATCAGCTTAAGGATATTTTGTGTTGAGACAATGGGGTCTTCTAAATATACAATCATGTCATCTGCAAATAGAGACAATTGACTTCCTCTATCCCTAGTTGAATATCCTTTATTTCTTTTTCTTGCCTGATTGCTCCGGCTAGAACTTCCAATACTATACTGAATAGGAATGGTGAGAGAGGGCATCCTTGTCTAGTGCCAGATTTCAAAGGGAATGCTTCCAGTTTTTGCCCATTCAGTATGATATTGTCTGTGGATTTGTCATAAATAGCTTTTATTATTTTGAGATACTTTCCATCGATACCTAGTTTATTGAGAGTTTTTAGCATAAAGGCTGTTGAATTTTGTCAAAGGCCTTCTCTGCATCTATTGAGATGATCATGTGGTTATTGTCTTTGGTTCTTTTTATGTGATGGATTACATTTATAGATTTGTGTAAGTTGAACCAGCCTTGCATCCCCAGGATGAAACCTACTTGATCGTGATGTATAAGCTTTTTGATGTGCTGTTGCATTCAGTTTTCCAGTATTTTGTTGAAGATTTTTACTTTGATGTTCACCATGGCTATTGGCCTGAAGTTTTCTTTTATAGTTGTGTCTCTGCCAGGTTTTGGTATCAGGATGATGTTGGTTTCCTAAAATGAGTTAGGGAGGACTTTCTCTTTTTGTATTGTTTGGAAGAGTTTCAGAAGGAATGGTACCAGCTCCTCTTTGTAAGTCTGGTAGAATTTCGCTGTAGTCCTGTCTGGACCTGGATTTTTTTGGTTGGTAGGCTATTAATTGCTGCCTTAACTTCAGACCTTATTATTGGTTTATTCAGGGACTCAACTTTCTCCTGGTTTAGGCTTGGGGGGGTGGTGTAAGTGCCCAGGAATTTATCCATTTCTTCCAGGTTTACTGGTTTACATGCATAGAGTTGTTTGTAGTAATCTCTGATGGTAGTCTGCATTTCTGTGGAATCGGTGGTGATGTCCACTTTATCATTTTTTATTGCATCTAATCAATTCTTCTCTCTTTTCTTTTTTATTAGTCTGGCTAGCAGTCTGTCTATTTTGTTGATCTTTTTAAAAAGCCAGCTCCTGGATTTATTGATTTTTTGAAGGTTTTTTTGTGTGTATCTCTATTTCCTTCAGTTCTGCTCTGATCTTAGTTGTTTCTTGTCTTCTGCTAGCTTTTGACTTTTTTTGATCTTGCTCCTCTAGCTCTTTCACTTTTGACAAAAGGGTGTCAATTTTAGATCTTTCCTTGCTTCTCAAGTGGGCATTTATTGCTACAAATTTTTCTTAGACACTGCTTTAAATGTGTCCCAGAGATTCTGGTATGTTGTGTCTTTGTTTTCATTGGTTTCAACGGACATCTTTATTTCTGCCTTCATTTCATTGTTTATCCAGTTGTCATTTAGGAGCCAGTTGTTCAGTTTCCATGTAGTTGAGTGGTTTTGGGTGAGTTTCTTAATCCTGAGATCTAATTTGATTTCACTGTGGTCTGAAAGACTGTTATGATTTCCATTCTCTTGCATTTGCTGAGGAGTGATTTACTTCCAATAATGTGGTCAATTTTAGAGTAAATGTAATGTGGTGCTGAGAAGAATGTATATTCTATGGATTTGGGGTGGCCTGTTCTATGGATGTCTATTCAGTCTGCTTGGTCCAGGTATGCATTCAAGTCCTGGGTATCCTTGTTGATCTTCTCATTGATCTATCTAATATTGACAGTGGAGTGTTAAAGTCTCCCACTATTATTGTGTGGGAGTCTATGCCTCTTTTTAGGTCATTAAGAATTTTCTGTATGTATCTGGGTGCTCCTGTATTGGGTGCATATATATTTCGGATAGTTAGCTCTTCTTGTTGCATTGATCCTTTTACCATTATGTAATGCCCTTCTTTGTCTCTTTTGAGCTATGTTGTTTTAAGTCCATTTTATCAGAGACTAGGATTGCAACCCCTGCTTTTTTTTTTTTATCTCTCCGTTTGCTTGGTAAATTTTCTTCCATTCATTTATTTTAATCTATGTATGTCTTTGTACGTGAGATGGGTCTCTTGAATACAGCACACCAATGGGTCTTGACTTTTATCCAGTTTACCAGTCTGTGTCTTTTGATTGGGGCATTTAGGCTGTTTACATTTAATGTTAATATTGTTATGTGTGAATATGATCCTGCCATTTTGATGCTAGCTGGTTGTTTTGCCCATTAGTTGATGCAGTTTCTTCATTGTGTCATTGGTCTTTACCATTTGGTATGTTTTTGCAATGGCTGGTACTGATTGTTCCTTTCCATGTTTAGTACATCCTTCAGAAGCTCTTGTAAGGCAGATCTGATGGTGAGGAAATCTCTCAGCAATTGCTCGTTGGTAGAGAATTTTATATCTTATTCACTTATGAAGCTTAGTTTGGTAGGATATGAAATTCTGAGTTGAAATATCTTTTCTTTAAAGATGTTGAATATTGGCCCCCACTCTCTTCTGACTTGTAGGGTTTCTGCTGAGAGACCTGCTGTGAGTCTGATGGGCCTCCCTTTGTGGGTGTCCCAAACTTTTTCTCTGGCTGCTAATTTTTTCCTTCATTTCATCCCTGGTGAATCTGATGATGATGTGCCTTGGGGTTGCTCTTCTTGAGAAATATCTTTGTGCTATTCTCTGTATTTCCTGGATTTGAAAGTTGGCTTGCCTTGCTAGGTTGGGGAAGTTCTCCTGGATAATATCCTGAAGAGTGTTTTCCAGCTTGGATTCATTCTCGCTGTCACATTCAGGTACACTGATCAAGCGTAGATTAGGCCTTTTCACATAATCCCATATTTCTTGGAGGCTTTGTTCATTTCTTTTCACTCTTTTTTCTCTAATTTTGCCTTCTCATTTTACTTCATTAAGTTGATCTTCAATCTCTGCTATCCTTTATTCTGCTTGATCGATTCAGCTATTGAAACTGATGTATGCATTCCAAAGTTCTCTTGTGTTTTTCAGCTCCATCAAGTCATTTATGTTCTTCTCAAAGCTGGTTATTCTAGTTAGCATTTTGTCTAACCTTTTTTCAAGGGTTTTAGTTTCTTTGCGTTGGGTTAGAACGTGTTCCTTTAGTTTACAGAAGTTTGTTATTACGCACCTTCTGAAGTCTACTTCTGTCAATTCTTCAAACTCATTCTCCATCCTGTTTTGGGATTTTCACCAAGATGGCCTAATAGGAACAGCTCCAGAGCACAGCTCCCAGTGAGAGAGATGCAGAAAGTGAGTGATCTCTGTATTTCCAACTGAGATACCAAGTTTATTTCAGTGGGACTGGTTGGACAGTGGGTGTAGCCCAAGGAGGGCAAATCACAGCAGGGCAGGGCACTGCCTCACCTGGAAAGTGGCAACTAACCAGAGGATGGGGGACTTCACTCCTCCCAGCAGTCCAGTTCAGATACTGCACTTCTCCCATGCCCTCTGCAACCCACAGACAAGGAGATCCCTGCCTGGCTGAAAAGCACTGTGAGTTTCCAAAACAGATCTGAGCAGCAGATCCGGCAGATGCTGCAGGTTGTCAGCACATATCGCAGCAAACATCTTGACTAGCACCGAGAGCACCTGCAGGACAGAGCTACCCGCTCCCTAGATAGAGAGGGAGCCGAAAGCATGGAGACAGGTGATATGGCTGGGCAGGTCCCATCCCCTAAAAGACCAGCAAATTGAAGCCCTCTCACTTGAGAGTTTTGCAGCCAGCACATCAATTGGAGTTCAACCCAGGATGATTGAGCTCAGTGGGGGGAAAGGCATCTGCCATAGCTAAGGTGAGTCTAAACCTACCTGTGTAAACAAAAGCCAGAGGAAGCTTATGCAGCAGCTGGACTGAGTCCGTGACAGCCTAGCAGCACCTCTGCACGCAGACAAGGGACAGACTGCTTCCTTAAACAGCTCCCTTACCCCTGTATAACCAAAAAGACATCTCATACAGAAGAGCTCTGGCTGTCACCTGGCGGGTACCCTTCTGGGATGAAGCTATCAGAGGAAAGATCAGTCAGCAATACTTGCTGATCTGTAACCCTCACGGGTGATTCCCAGACAAGCAAGGCACAGAGTGGACCTCCAG